>JAIPRM010006262.1:0-19011 GCA_025469315.1 Stegophylla sp. TES_Ste_2020 | reverse complement strand
GGGTATCATAGCCCCGGTTGCCGTCGGTACGAGGGCGCTCTTAAATTTATGAAAAATCAAAAAAGCTTAGTTTGGGTATATTAAAAATGTACAAATATTTCAATTTTTTTTCATTTAAAAAGTTTAATCTTGAGAATTTATATAATATTATATATTATTTAAGAATTTGTATACCTAACTACTTTTGTCTGACGTAGATAATATCATAATGTTCATTAAAAGTTCATAAAAATTATTAATATTATAGAAAAAAAAAATTGTGTTAAAATACCCCCTCTTCACCTCAAGGACGGGCCCACCAGCTTCACATATGGAGTGCACTTTTTACTTACCCTAGGCGTCAAATATCCTACATCCAGCACTGATAAATATATCATAAAACTATTTGCTAATTATCGATGTATATATTTTACACTTTTTTTTTTCAAACCCCCCCCCCATTATGAAATCCTGCGCACGGGCCTGCTTAAGGTAACATAAATAAAAAAAAGTTATGGAAGATGATTGTAGATGACAGATAAGAAAAAACGGTAGAACACATACGTCATGATAAAATGAATATCGAACATTCCGAATAAAAATAATTCTAAATTTTTACGTTCAAAAATGGGGTAAACGTGCTTAATGAATCATCCTGTATATATTAATTCAAAAATTTTGTAATTAAATTATGATGTGTTGTATGAAAATATTAAGTTTACTTTTAATCATCAAACAACGTAATGAAATTGATAATTATTGTTTTTTCATAAAACAATAGAGTATTGTAAAATAAACATAGTATTGTAACAAAAAATTCCATACGTATTATTAACTATACGTAATTACAGTGTTTTTCAAAGATCACTTTAAAATTCCTTTAATAAGAATTAAAAAACATTTAAGTTTAATATCAAATGTATAATAATCCAGAACTTTGATATACTGAAACTTTATAAAAAAAAATACTAATATTAATTGTATTATAATTTGCAAATTATGTTATATCTCCGCTGTGATAAAAAAAAAGTTTTTACAAAATTTGTCGAAATTTACAGAGTAGTTATTTTCTAAATATTTCCTTAATAAGAATTCAATCAAAAAACTAAAAATATTTTGAAAATTCCTCTACTCCAACCACAAAAAAAAAAAAAAAAAAAAAATGGATGTGTGCCCTTGACTTTACGATACAAAAATGTACACTTGGATTTACATATTTAATTTGAAAGCGTGAGTATGTATAGCTCACAGGACGGTTCCATATCAACGTGCATAATAATAACAATAAGAAAATGTCGTCCTTGAAATTTTAAACGTTTACTTTAAGTAAGGAAACCATGAGGATAGTTTTACGGATATCATATAATATCATAATAGTTCATAACACAAAACAGAACACGTACGTAGTGATTCGGTTCGTCGTCCTTCTCGGATAAGCCACGCTGTTGGCCGACACACAAAAAGACACGTGGGCATCCAGGGATCGGGTGATGATTATCACTGTTAAATAATTATTGTTGCTATGTCGATTTAGTTTTAAACTAAAGTTGTCGCGTTGAAATATTGTGTAAACTAAAAAATAAATATTTTCAATTTGAATTGTTAAATTTCTAATATTAGTATTTGAACATTAAACAACAAAATCAATTTCAAAATATATCCAATACACTAATTGATTACAAGTCATAACAATTGCTTGTGGTTCACTGCTTTAAATTACATTACAGTAATAAATTGCTGCGACAATTATTTTATTGGTGTTACAATCTAAGTTATTAGCTGCCTTGTCTGATTTGAATTAAAAAAATTGTTCAAATTTATGTACCTTGCTGCAGGTGCATATATGTATATCTTGGGAAAACGTTGTCAATATTTTTATTGAATAAATAAATACAAGTTTTTTAGATAGATAAAAATTTATTTGGGTTGCCTATATACAATTTGGCAGACCAATTAAAAGAAATTAGACGACACGTGACGCCTCTACATTACTAGAGCAAATAATATATCATAATTATAATATTTCGTCTGTAAACACTGAATAATAAATTGTTAGCGAGCACCTGTCTCAGGTCACAATCGCTGCAACGCAGATGTTTTAAATTTCCAAAGCAATAAAAAAATTAACACGTTCGGGATGTGTTTCTAAACCGACTTCGGGTTTTGCAAATACGAGTACAACAGTAAGTAGTTTCAATTATTGTATTTTAACATTTTCATAAAAATAATGTACCTTTGCTTAATGATGAGTTAATGCAAGATTTACAAACTAACGAGTAATGATAACAGTAGATACATGACTAACCTTGAGGCCTAATACACATCATTACGAATTCGATTAAAAGAGTTATGAAAAAACCATGGTCTCTACAAACATCATACATTTTATTAAAATTAAGTTACATTTATGATGTGAGTTAAATTAAAAATATTTTGGATTTAAGTGCTCTACGAAATCACTGAATATGCAATTCAACAAGATTCAAGGCAGAGCTAAAAAAAAAGTCTATTCTGACTAAACTAGTTTGAGTCGTAATTTGAAATTTTTAATTGCTGTCTAAATTTTTAACTAAAGCACCAAATACAAAATTATTGTGAACTCGTTAACCTCAACAAAATTCGATTTCGTCTCAATAACGATATTTCTTTTTAATAAACAAATTATTATTTCAACATTAAAACCATTAAATAAGACGTGTATTTTTCTGTATACATTATATTGCATGTGGTACAATGTGATCGTATTTGTAAAAGTATTACATATTCGTTTGTACACCAAAAATTTACAAATAAGCCCATTAAAATCATATACAAAAAAAAATATATAAACTCGGTTTTTATCAATGAGAAATATCTTACATAGTGTTGTAGTGTTAAGAATATCGCTAACATAAGGGAATCATTTGTTTAATGTATGCGTTCTTTATTATTTTATTTTAAATTCATAACGAATGACGTAAGTGATGTTCACGTTCAAGAGGAAATAATAGTATAATATCTTTTTTCTACCATTATATTATTACTATAGTACTATTATTATTATTATTATTATTATCTTCCGTACAATTTATACTCTGTGAGCAAGTACAACGTGCGTTTATTGTTATGATTATATAATTGTTGATGACGTGTAGGTGGGGCGGTGCGGTACGTGATGTCCGCTGCATAACCAAATTATACAGACGTCACACTTCGTTCATACAATAATATTGCGCTATTTGTATACTCTTTATTGCAACTTTATTGCTTTAAAAATATAATATGAAAAATTGGTAGCACTGTTGTAATAAAATAATTATGTCTTGAAATTCCTTAAAAATTAATTAAAAATTATGTAAATATAAATTAAAAACATCAATAATTTAAAATATACAAACTAATTTAGTAAAAATATAATATGTTTGTTCAATAATAGTTTACTCGATAATACAATAAAAAGAATTGAAAAGTTTCCTTTTCAATCTTGTGTTTTAAACCTAAAATTTATTAAATATAATGCGAAATTTTGGCAAGTTGCCATTGACATCCACGCCTACACAAAACGAAACCTTTTTTCGTTTATCATTTTATGAAATTGGTAGTCATATCTCTAGAGTCTTAAAAAATAGACTTAGAAAAAAAAATGTATTTTATTTTCTTCATTATCTCAGAAAATATCGCGATGAGCAAATTCTCAACGGGATACCCTATATACATATAGAGAAAAATAAGGGGGTTTCTTCTTTGCAAAGCACACAAATTTTAAAGTGATGAGTGACGTCATTACTATTTTCAATCGTGATGATCATTCCATGGGAATACCCAAGTTATAATTTAAATGCATACAGCTCTGAGCTTCAGTGTTGGCTATCCTAAAAAAATATAAGTATAATGAAATGTAAAAAATAAACACTCACCCTAGCCAACATGTTGCATCCCATCCCATCTACCCAACAGTATAATCAAAGACTTTATAAAAATAGGGCCTACGAAAAAAATGACCAAATTTATAATAATAATAATAATAATAATAATAAAATAGACTAGTAAAAAAAATTATGATGTAAATAATATAATTTTTGTAATAATAAAAAATTGTCATTAATAATAATGTTATATAATAATTTAATGTATTGCGTTTAATGATCTTAAATGTTAAAGTACACTAGTCTTAAAATATTGTTTTATGAGCTTGTTCCATGTTTATACAATACTAACCGAATCATCGGCTTTATTCATGTGTAAAATGTTTGCTTTCACATTTTTCTTTCTATCATTTGCTATATTAGAGTTCGTATGCCTCTTTCCTCCCTCCATCCCTCTATATTTCTCTTGCTATCTTTCTCTTTCTTTACATAGGTATGTAATAAGTAATGTAATTTTGGTAAATATTATTAGTTTTACTCCATATGAACTCTTAAGTTCACCCCTTTAGGGAATATATTTTGGAAAATTAATTTTCAAACAAGCGTCAAAATTATATTACTTATTAGGAACTTATCTACTAAATCAATCAACCGGGTTTTATCCATGTGTAAGAGGTTTATTTCCTTACTATATTTGAGTTGACAAATCTCTCTCTTATATGTATATATTATTATTATTATTATCATTATGTAGGTATAAGTTGCCTAACTATTTCATTATTTAATTACATAGTTTCTAAATTTACCAAATTTTATAAATGCTAATTATTTATCAACTTCTTTGTTCTAAAATCAAATTATGTATAGAATATTAACCCATCGGATTTCATTCAAACCACTTTCTAAACATTCCTGGAACTAGTAAAAATAAGTATCAACTCTGTATTGACAAGTAGTACTCTATAATTTATTAAAAATAGCAAAGAACTTCTAAAACACTAAACTTTTATAGCGATTCTAATTTGGTATGCAATTCAAAATCATTTAATCCGTATACAAAAATTTAGTGTCCAATAATTAACGTTGATCATTCGTATATATTTTTTAGGTTCTAGTTTTTAATAAAAAAAAAACTAGAAAATTAGATAATTTAAGTTTTTTTATTTAGTTTTTGAGGTTTGTTATTATTAAATCGACAATACACACTGTAAATAATATGTCAATTTAATCGCCGTAATCGCCTACGTAAAAAATGATATAATATGCTTTGCTGAATTCAAAAGTATCCAAACAAATGCAGAGAGTGACATATCACAATATGATCATCAGTATCACGAGTCCGGTTATAATTGAATTTATTTTGAAGCTTTGACGCCTTTTTTTCAATTAAAAATTGAACGAACGATAAAACAAATGCGTAGGTGGTTAGTCAACACACGAACTGGATTAAAACATAACGACGTAATACGATTATATAGGCCCAGTTTAATGGCACTCGTTTCGGACAAAACACAGTGTATTGGCCGCGTGTGGGTCGTCGTAACGGTTTGTTTTACACAAGATGTATCGATGGACATCAATAAAAACTTATCGACAGTGTGGAGAACGAATAGAGTCGTTCGGTCAAGTCTAACGGTCACGCCACTGTAGAAGTTTTATTGATGTGAACTTCTAAAAGCAATAAACGATCACGTGAAATTATAATATATATTTCCATTGATTATAAAATAGTTCTAAAATGTGTGTGTGTAATTAATGGTATTATTTATTAATAACGTAACTATCAGTTAACTGAATTACATAAACATTATTACTCAGACCATAACAACAAACGGGAAAACTGATACATAACATTATTATTATTATTATTATTACGACCTAACACCTATAAACAACATAATATTATAACAAAGTACAAAACAAATATTTATAGGACAAAATATATCTCTGAACTATACTAACTTTATTTTCCTGTATAATTATTTAATAATAAATGAAAAGAAAGATAAATACTTTTTTGAAATATAAATCCTTTTTTATTTTCGGACCAAAAATAATGAAAATGCTGTTTTTGCAAATAGATAGTGTGTAACGTAAAACACAAAATTGAATTAATGTAGGTTCGTAAATTAAATACTAATCAAAATTTAATAATTTGATATTATGTTTTTGTCAGTTGGGTGATTTAGCAATAGGCCATTGGAATTATTGCTATACAACAAAGAGACACTGTATGAAGTTCAATATTATTGTATAAAAAACATTACACCGACATTGTTACAGTACATGTCTTTTATTTAAATATTTATAAATGTAGTCTTATGAAAATATTTTAAATAAGTCCCAATATAAGGAGTTGAACTCAATAATCTATATTTTAATAGCAAAACCGACAACAAACATCAAAGAGTCGTTTTATTTTCTACGAATATTATTATGCGAGTGTACATATTATTATGACTTTCGTTCAGAAACCACATCATTTTTTTGTTGAATACATTTGAAATATGTTAAAAAATATATCTGAGTTCCCAGCTGAAATCATAAATCATAATTTCTCAACTCTTCAAATATTAGGTTAGGTTTCTCGATTTACATATTTGCCGTTTTTCAATGGATCTACTTACCTATATAAAATAATAATATTATAGGTACGTATTGGTGCCTTCCATGGTCCGGTCTAGTATGTGCCGACGAAATTAAAGGTCACCCCGCATACCACAGTACCAAACATCGAGTATATAAAAAAAAATACGCTAATTCTACACTTCTTCCATTTATATTTGACATTGTCCGAACTTCCGTGACGATTTAAATGTTATAATAAATTAACGTCATTTCGTACGCAGCAATCACTCACTGTGAAAACAGCGATAATAATATTATGACGTATGCGTTGAAGCGGTTTTAATAAGTTGTTAAAAATAATATTGTGTTGCCGTTAGTAGAAACGGCAAAAAATAAAACAAATCGTTTTACGATGATGCTTCGATTTTCATTGGCTATATACATGTGATTCATTATAAGGACTTAGTATTGGTTTAACAAATTTGTTGACAACATTAGCAGCGCAAATGTAATGTACGACTTGATATTTTCCGCGTGCGTCAATAATCCTTGAAGGAATTTATAGCCGGACCGATCAAAACGGGCAAACTCTTTTATTTAAAAAACACTTGTTCGGTAATGTAGGTAGGGTTGGGATTTTTTTTTCAATCCTTGGATCACGGGACGCGTGCATTCTGATCAGAGCGAAGTAGCTCATGATTTTACAATGATATTTATTTCTATATTATTTTTACTTTTTTATTTATTTTTTCTCTATCTGGAACACATTTTTGTAGAGAAATATTTGTCCAAAAGTTTCCATCAGTATCTCTATAGATCCGAAATCATTCCCAGATGGTACTTTAAGAATGTAATTTTCCAGATTTTTCAATATACTTTCCAAAAACGAGGAAAATTTGTCGAAAAATTGATAAAAAATGGTAACCGGAATTTTCATAATTTTAAAAATTGTTTTTTGACATAACATCAAAAATAATGTAGTTACAAACTTGAAACTTCCAGCAACTACTAAAAATAGTCACAAAAACACTTCATAAAAATTTCAAATATATTAAATCAATTTTGAGTTAACCCTTCACAGGCAAAAATAAAAATTTTACCAATACTGTCAACACACTCACTAAAAGTATCTGACCCGAAGAGCGGAGAATTTCTGTGGTGTGAAGTAGGTTCAGTTTTCTTGTCTATACTTTACTTTACTTTTATTTTATTTTTTTTTTGTCTAATAAATAAAGGAAAAAAATTAAATGAGAAAAAATTTTTTAGAAAAATATATAAAAAAATTATATATATAAATATAATCTACAGGTATTCACTGCACTTTTCTCTACTCATTATTTCTTGCCAACTTTTGTTCCTCGTTACGCGACCATATTTATACCACTCATCGTTGCTTGCCAAAGATTTCACTTCACCTCTACTTCCCTAAATAAACTTTCTGTATCAATATTTTTCGCAAGGGAAGTGAGTTCTTGCTATTAAGGACGTTGCCTATACAATGAATAAATCATAATTAATGCACACAGCATGCACTCGAATCTCAGTACACGAATCATTAAACATACATGTCATAACTGGTCGTCGGTTTTCGGTCTTGGCATAAATCGTACTTGTGTTATAATGATTTCCATTTGTTTAAAATAATACTTACTTCGTCGTAAATTCATTACATCAGTCGTAACTAATAACAGTAATAACCAAATACGAGATAATATCATGATCAAAATGAATGATAGGATTAATTAAATTTAATTGACTTTAATTTATATTCTTCTTCGGTGTACATTTATTTTGTTTTGAACGTTGACTCTTACTCAATAACATAATTTTATTATATTTTATATTTTATTTATAATTACCTTTTGATTCTAATAAAAAAAAAAAAATTATGATTATAACCAAACAAAGAAAACACTATATCGATTTCTCTGATTTTAAACTTTCACGATACTGGGTTATTATGTATTTGTATACGTCATAAGTTATAAATTATATACCAAAATATTTTGGTGGAAGAACATTTTTAATACGTAAACATTTATTTTTAAATTTTTTTTTAAAACTTATTTTTTGTCAATTTTTTCCCACTGTTCTCTATCAACAGTAAGCTGTAAAACCAGCTGATTACAAAGTATTTTTTTTATTTTTTTTAATAATAATAATAAACTTTATAATTTTTACGTAAAATTGTTTTTATATAAAGTGAAGCTCTGCTCAAAATCATTTTATTGAATTAATGATTTATCGTTTTTTTTTTTTTTTTTTTTAATTTAACACAGTAACACACCGACCAAATCCCACCGGAACAGCGAACAATACCAATTGTGCAAAGTATGTCTTGCTTTTTTAAATCGTTGTCTTTATTTTTTCGCGTTGTGTTACGGGGCATAAAATATAATAACATATAGTAGTAACATTGTGTCTCCGTATAACACAAGGGTCGGCGGGACACACTGCGCAGACAAGCACTTGAAAACTAAAGAATGATAATAATTTAGTTCATTCTCTAAAACCGTTATCATTGAATCGAATATTATTATTATTATTATTATCGTTGTTATAAAACAAATAATTTAGATTTTGTTGTTTTTTTCTTCATTCGTTTCATACCTAGTTACCATAACCGAGGAAAATGCCCGCGTTAGACGCTGTTATATTATAAACAAACGTCGTATCCAGTGTGTCACTAATCACGTTGTAAATATGATTTTGTTAAAATTTAATTTGCTGTCCGCAGTTCTGTGCCACACGTGTCTGTTCGCTCCGCTCGTCGGCTCGGTCGATGATGGCGGCGGCGGCGGCGGCGGCGAAACGGAAAATACGGATTATCGAGCTGTCGACAGGCAGTTGGACAATCGCATCAGGGCGTTATTCGGTAATTTCCAGCGTCGCGACGTCGGATCGAGGAGCAGCACTCGAGCCGGATCGAGCAGCGCTCGCATTGAATCGAACAATACTCGTATCGGAACGAGAATGATCGACGGATTCTTCTTCCGGAAATTCGGGCGATTCCGAAAGGTGACTCGAATGCGACCGAGAGATGAGGAGAACGGCGAGACGACCGCGACAGAAATGACTTCCGCCACGTCGGCGGAGGAACGGGAAGTGGTGACGATTTCGGAGGAGACGACGACTGCGGAACGGATGACGACGACAACGAGGACTACGGAAGGGACGACGACGACGACGACGACGAGAGGGACGCCGAGAGGGTCGAGGGCGGGGACGCGGCCGGTCAAGTTCGCCGCGGAGTCCGAGTGCCAGTCGGCCAACGGCGGGCGGCCGTGCGTGTGCGCGGTCGCGGACTTTTTGGCTCGTCTGCGTCGACCGGATTTCGAAACGGCCGCGGACGAGACAACCGCGACCGTCACGTACGAGTGTCCGTCGTACGTGGCCACGCCCAAAGCGTTTGTCGTGTCGTCCGCCAACGCCGACGCGCCCGCCGCAGAGTCGCTGGCCGCGGGACCGATGAGGAGCGGTAACGGTAACGACACCACCGCCACCGCCACCACCACCACCACCACCGGTGCCGAAATCGCCCGAAAACCAATAGACTTCGATCGGGTGATCCACTACAGCCTCGACTGGCCCGAAGACGGTACGTGTCGTCTTAATCGTTATCACCGCAAAGAGTGATTTTATTTTAAACGGAATGCAGTCCAAAGCGGGTAATGGGGAGGGGGCAGAGAGAGGACCGTTGCACGTTACACGACGCAGGCGTTACCCTAGAGATGCCACTAGAGCGGATCCGCTTCATTGGTCTAACAAAAATATTTTTGCAATCTTTCGTCTTGCTACGTTCACACCCCCATTCAATTAGCAAATGAATTAAAATAATTTAAATAACCGTTACGATTTGTTATCGAAAAAAAAAAAACCACGTTGCGTACTTGCTGAAGTGTACTGTTTAAGATTAGGCATTACGTTCAAAAAAACCGTTTCGTGTGTTTCAGATCACTACATCGTGCATTATGGTTTGGTGTCGAGTGACTTAAAACTCAGGTGTTCGCGTCAACCACCACCGGACGACGACGTCACAAACGCGACCGTTTTCAAATGGGATTACGTGGCGGCTCAACACAAAACGAGTAAACAATGATAATAATTGATAACCATCATATTATACCTTCTTTATAATCGAGGCACGGGACTTTATGCGTTTAAAGCAATGTTTCCCAAACTTTTTTTACGCAACGTTCCATTTGGCGTTAAAAGAAAAATCTCCCATCGTCGCCCTCCCCCCCTCAAATTTATTATGTATTATTTTTTTTAATTACCTTTTTTTGCTTTATATATTTTTAAGGCCAAACAAAGCTATCAGCATCAATATGATAATGCCGGTCAGATAAAAATTAATAAAATCATATAAAATGTTTATTTATTATTAAGTATGATATATGAGTATATATTGAAAAATTAACAGCATATTATGACAAATTAATTTAATAACACGCATAATTTATTAATTATTTTTATATTTATAATTATATTTATTAATTCGTACCCAAGGGGGCGATTTCGCTGACTTTGGGAAACACTGGTTTAAAGTCATGAGAATACGCACATAAATATTATGAATAAAAAAATATCTAAATGCACTTTTACTGTTCTCATTATAAAAAGACAAAAATTAAATATATATTGAAAATATATTTTTTTTTTCAGCTAGTGCCTTGTCACTGTTAGCTGGTATGTACCTATATTGATTTTCGCTTTTCGAATCCACATTCATATCTACCTTCTCTCATTTATAAAAATCCAAATAAATAGTCAATTTTAGTTCATAAGAAGTATATTTAAAACTTTAATTTTTCATGTTTATAATATTTATAAAATTATTAAAAATTTGCAATGTATAGCAGAAAACCATTAAAAATCAAAAATATGCAAAAAATAACACTAACAAAAACACTGCAAAAGAAATTTGTATTGAATTAGTTATATACATTCAATTATTTTCCAAATAAATATACAAAAGCATAAAGTCAAAAGCCTTGATTATAAGATGTAAAATTTTATACTATTCCATATTTTATAATCAGCTTTAATTCGCTCTTGTCATTATTATGCGTCAATTTGTCAGATTCCTCGGTCACCGGTTTGAACACAAGCACACTGATGATTTTGGGCCTAGAACCCAGGGATAGCAAAAATTACACGTGCGTCATAACCGAAACCAACGCGATTGAGAAAACTACGGAAACGTACAAACATTACGTTATCGGTAACTTAAAAAATAATTGACTTAAATACTTGAAACTTTCAAAAAGTACTAAACACAATCAATCACAAAATATTTCATAAAAAAATTCAAAAACATTTGATCAATTTTTATGTTAAGCATAGAACTTTCAAAATTTTGGAAAATTTTCGGTTTTTTTGTAAGAGTTTATGTGATAACATATTTAATTCTTTTGATATTAAGGCTTGAAAATGTGATAGAACCTATCTCACATATACTACATATAACTAACCTAGAAAATTTCGAAAATCACAAGTCAAAATATATGTATTTTAAAGAATGAAAAATGTGGTAAAAGGGTGGCATATCTTTAAATCCATCACTGACCGCTATCGAATACTGTATTTTATACGTGAATTATTATAGTTGTCGAGAGGCCCGTATACGAAATCCGTGGCACGGCGGTTTATCAGGCGAGCAGTGACGGTTGCAAGAACAAGACGATCAATCCCGTGCGAAAACAGTTACCCGACCTGGTGCTGAACAACCTATGTCCAGACAAATCGTCGGATTACGCGTGTAACGTGGTCGTGGAATCGCTCAAGTGCTCCGAAGACGAGGACGAGGTGATCATAGTTTGACCATAGAATACAAATCATCGTTCTCGTGATTTTTCTTCCCTCATATAATTATATAATATTATACAGCCAAAATCGGATATAACGATACCGGTTTACACGACATATTATATAGCAACAAATTTATTTAGAAGAAATAACAACTTTTGGTTCAATTTCATTGGTTATTAGTAGGACTGAGATTTGAATGGCCCAAAAAATTGTGAAAAACGGTCTAAAAACAAAATGCAAAAAAAATTTAGTAGATTACGTACCAACATACATTTTAAACTCACTAACCACATTAAATCGTTTCAAATAAAACGCTTCATAAAAAAAAAAAAATAATAATAATAATAATTATAATAAAAAAGCCGGCCATACTTCGCACCACGGATATTCTTCGCTCCTCGAGTTACTCTTGAAGGGCGTGTATAATTTTAAATAAATCATTTCTTCAATATTGATTCTGAACGAAAGAAGTTAATAATATGAAGAACAATAATAGTTGTCATTTTCAACACACTCACTAAGAGTATCTGACACGAAGAGCGAAGAATATCCGTAATGTGAAGTATGTCCGGCTTTATTGTCTATACTTTACTTTACTTTACTTTTTTTTATCTAATACATAAAGGAAAAAAATTAAATGAGAAAAAAGGTTTGAAAAAATATCTAAAATTTTTTTTTTACATTTTCAAAATTTTCTTGAGCTAAAATCTTTCTTATATTATTGTCTATTTATACTTAAATTTTCATAAAGTTTGGATCAAAAAAATGATGGTTTCTGAGTCTTTTTTGTCAAATATTGGGTAGTTTTTTTCCAAAAAAATAAAATTAAGAAATTCAAAAAATCACCACTCTAACGTACCAACTAGAGGCAAATATGGTTTAAAAAAGTAACTAATCGAAACTTTTGGACAAGCAGATCCATATGAATAAGAAGTCACAGAAAATAAAATAAAATAAACATCATTGTAACAACACTAGCTTCTTCACTTCGTTCAGAATCTAAAAATATGCACATTCAACAGCGTCCAGTGACTATTTGTGCATGTATAATTTGAAGCAATCAAAAAAATTGAAAATAATGAAAATTTTCCTAAAAACAGCAAAAAAAGAATGCCCTATAAATGCAATTAAAATTAAATTCGTTAAGAAATGCAAAATAAAAACTTCATTAAAATAATCAGCATCACCTGAAACTCATTTTCCGTTTACGGATCTATGTTTTGGAACATCAGGAAAAAAAATTAAATTGCATCAAAATCTCAGCCCCATAGTTATTAGTGTCGTTACGACTGAAATTCTACGACACATAACCATAGGCTATAACAACTTTATATCCGTTAACGTAACGGACGTTTACGATCGGTGAAAATACGGTTTTTACGTTATTTCATTTTCCAGTCTGTGACATTACGATCAGCTATTTGATTTTTTTTTTTTCTGAAATTTAACGATCTGCACTATTACATTTTAATTCCGGAATTATATGATAGGTTATATCAAGGGTTCTCGATCTTTTAAGGTTCATGCCCCCTTTTATACTATTATATGAGGTCTTCCCAATACTATAAGATTGAATTCTATTATGTTATTTACAGTATAAATACATCATAGTTCATAACTTTAATTATTAATGTTGGATATTAATATGAATAAAATAGTTTAATAATATTCTTCAGATTATTGAAAATAGTTGTTACACAATAATTATGACCGATAATCGCATACCAACTTACAAAAAAAAAAAATAATAATAATAAAAAAACAATATATAGATAACCATAAACAATATTATGTTTTGTGGTAAAATGTGGTTTCATGTGAATATTTTCACGCCTCCCCTGAAATTTTGTAACGCCTCCCTAGGGGGCACGCCCCCCCCAGGTTGAGAACCCTTGGGTTATATTACTTTCCGGGATTATACGTCCTTCCCGCACTGACACGTATCGGATAACACGACTACTGCTTGTCCCTTTGATGTCATTGAAAACATATTTTACTCTATTCTGTTTATACGATTTTCGCGCATAAATGAATATTGAATATTGAATGCATTAATCATACGGTTTCATCGCGTTTCAGAATTCGTTGGAAATCGTCTATTCGATCACGCAAACCGACAGTTTGAATCATATGATCAGAGCCACGAAGATAGGTCATCACGCTGCGCGCTATCAAAAAATGATGGCGGGAGTAGCTGGAATTTTTGCGGCAAATCTCAACAAATTATTAAACGTTCCGAGTGAATATTATTATTTAAAAATTTACTTACTAAAACATTTATACAAATTACCAAAAATATTAGGGAGGGGAATGGTCAAAAATAGAAGAGCCAACGGTGTCTGAAATTACCTTTTTGAATTTAAATTCTACCGGTATTATATTCTTACAAGTGAACATAAACAGGTGTCGGCATATTTGCGGACGAGAAATTTGCGGTCAAAACATTTCAAAGTACCTCAGTATAATAATATTTTAGGTGCTATTTGCGGTCAAGTATAAACAAAGACCTGCAAGTCCGGTCAGGCCTATTTGAGTATTTCAGAATTTAGGCCGGGCTTAATTTAATTAGATACATTTGATTAGGCTAAGTAAATTTGATTATTTTTTGTTAAGCAAAAAAAAATTTCATTACGATTTTTGCATTCCACATAGCACTCTGTTCAAATATTTTGACTCATTTGATACATTGAGTAAGACATGCATGCCTTAGAATTTGGATCATGATGCACAATAATGGATATAGTGTCTACCTATATATTATGTTTAATAACAATAATGTATGATATACTTTTTGGTACTATTTTGGACTGCTAGTCAATTAATAACCACTCAAGTGACTAGTCTCCATCCATTATATATTATGATCTAAAGCAAGGGTGGTCAACATTTTTCAGAAACAGTGCCAAAATTTAACAGTTGAGGATTTTAAAATTATTCGCGTGCCAAAAATAAAATGTTCTATCGCGTGCCATTGAAATTTGTTCAAAATGCCAATTTTGGCAACACTTCTAATAGGTTCACCACCCCTGACCTAAGGTATATAAGCACACGGTGTAGTGTATGCATCTTCTCCATACCATTAGTATAATAATAATATGCTTGCACCTCGGCTTGCACTTACTGTGAAAAGTACGTTACAGCTGATTTCAAAGCCAATGGAAATATAGATCACAACAATGAATTTCGCTACGAGTCTAGTCCGTATAGATTATTCTATATTTTGTAAACTTAAACTCCGACGGTACGATTTATTTATTTATTTAAAATCTATACGGGGGGACAATAAACTAAACGCAATATTTTTTCTTTTTTTAACATTTATTAGAAATTCTGTAAAATATTTTTTACAATAAGCATATGAGCGTATGTAATACAAGGGCTGTGAGTACTTGAAGTGAGTATAGGTTACTCAACAGTAACACTCGACGCAATATAATATGATGTCATGACGTGTATTAGTATATTCGTGTGCGAATAATTTTTTTCCACAGTCGTATCAAAGTATTCGTTATTCAACACCCATTTCAAACCAAACCACGACCGGACGAAAATCGAAAGTTTCGTCGGCTGTCCGCCGGGTTTCGGAATCCGCGAGATATTCTGCGGCGCTTGCCCGCCACACAGCTACAGCCCGAACAATTCGGCTGACTGTTTGAAATGCGCCGCGGGATTCCATCAGCCGACCGCCGCTTCGGACAGTTGCGTCAAGTGTCCGAACATGTTCGCCGAAGGTTGTTCCATTTTACCGCCAATGGTGCGTATAAACTATTGTAATACTATGTGACGTGTGTATTCCAGCGTGCTGCGATAGTTCACGTACCTACCGACTATCCAATAAACAAGCAAAACAGTGACAATCAAATAAAACAGTGTAGATTAACCAATTATACAACTTAAAGATAAGGATATTATACCTGTATTTGTACTTCGATTTTTTACGATATTTTGATTTCGAGCAAGTTATAAATGCGTGAAATACAATAATTTGAAAATGATCAGAACTCACTTGAAGATTAAAATATTACAAGTAACCAACGTACAAACATAGACAACGTTCTTCTTCAACACATACAGGTTGTGGGTATGGTGTCCTTTTAGGTAATCTAGATTAATTTAAACAGCATTTATATAAAGTTTTATTTTTATAAATTAAATTATTCTATACGACGTGTGATAAAATACTTTTCGATAATATATTATCAAAAACAATTTATTCAAGACAATTTTACGTAAAAATTATAAATTTTGTTATGATAACAAAAAAATGTATTTTTACTAAGCCAGTTTTATATTTTACTATTAACTGAGAAAAATTTAAAAAAAATTTTTTATGAGAAATAAAGTTGAAAAAAACTTTCCAAGTTTTGTTTATCACATGATCAAAACTTTCTAGCGACAAAATATCTCATATTATTGTCTACCTATATTCAATTTTTCATAAAATTTAGATTAAGAAAACATAGTTTCTTAGTCCTTTTTGCCAAATTTTGGGAAGAATGATTTATCGTTTCTTTAAAATTATACACACACTTCAAGAGTATCTGACCCAAAAATCGAAGAATATCCGTCTTTCTTGTCTATACTTAACATTTTTTTATAAGTTATTTGTTTAAAACAGGCATTCCTGGTTTTGGTGCTTCGTGAATTTTTATTAGAAAGTTAAGAGCTCTACTAACAAAAAAGTTTTATAACCGCTGTTTTAACACATTATTTTGATTCAATCTTTTAATATATGTAATTCATTCAATGCATAACAATATGATGGAAAAAAATCGAAGTTACATTTTTTGAGTCTTTGTAAATTTTTTCAAAGTATAACGCAAAAGGAAAACCAATTTTCAAAATTTTCGTTCCCTAGTAAACGTAGGACGAGACCATTATACTCGTATATGTTATTATTTATATGTAAATGTAAGTCCGCCTTTTTTTCTACGTATTGTGTACGGAATTTTTACACATACCAGACTGCTGTTCGACCAATGTCACCAATTTATTTACGACATACTATGCATTTGTGTTGTAGAGCGTATTAACACAATATTGTAATACCTATGAATTTTTGTTTATGTTCTAGAAAAATGTCCCGACGTTCTTCTACTACGTGATGACTGTCATGTTTCTGATGGGTCTTATTGTCGTCGTAGTGTCTTGTGCTTTTTGTTGTCGTGAAGAAGAAAATAAAGGTACGCCTGTATTGTTCTCTAATACGTTCAGTACATATTATTATTTTATATTATGTTATACAATGTGGTGGTAAAAAAATATTGGCTTTTTGTTAACGCTTAAAAAAAAATCTCCACGCACTACTTGTGGCGTCGTATTATAATTAAATTATACTTCTACTATACTCGTATTAGATCGAATTACGCTTTTTTTTATTTTCCGTAATGAATAAAATTGTTTTGACATTTCAGATAGAATCAAAATAATACCCAGAAGCATTAGAAACACGTTTAAGAGACCAAAAGGTTACAACGTGCTAAATGGAATGGATGATGAGGCTACAGATCCAGTAAGATTGACAAATACGTCGAATGTGGCGAATATGACGAAGGAGAAAAATTCTAAAGTCTTGAACGGCGAAAAGAGACGTAGGACGTAAGTAGACGTAGATGGTTCGGAAATTTTAACACTGTTTCGATTTCGGCGATTTTCGATTTCGTCCGTTGATTTTGAATTCACAATTGCTCGTATTGGCTTTTCGCCGTTCAAGACTTTAGAATATACGAGCAATTGTGAATTCAAAATCAACGGACGAAATCAAAAATCGCCGAAATCGAAACAGTGTTAAAATTTCCGAACCATCTACGTCTACTTATAGGAAATTAGCCGAAGACTAATTGAGTAAATTATTTGCATAGAAATTTTGAAAAAAAACTTCTCGAAAAAAGTCGCCATCCCGTCTGAAAAACGTAACTTTTTCCGCTTTCGTTGTGATATGTTTCGTCCTTTGTGCTAACACTTCACATGCTGTTACATGTATTGTTATAAATTAATAATTAATTCCTGTTTACATTGTTCATAATATTTTGAATAAAATATTAAAAACATTGAAAGTTCATTATTATTATATTTTATATGTTATTAGGTGTTAAAATTTATTAACACCTTTTAAAATTAATGCAAAAATTTTTCCACTGTTTTTTTTTTTTCAAATCTGACCAATTTTATCCTAATTTAGCTGACATAATTCAATAGAAGCCATATGAGTATTTTTTTAAATTGTGATGTCAGTAATAAAATTTTAACGAAAGAATAAAATTATATGTTGACGATTTTCTATCACTTCATAGTTCATACAGGTTAGTTTCCATTGATTTATCCAATACTCATGTGTAATAATTAATAATTATATTAAAATTATTATAATAGTAATCAGTTACATAGTAAATGAAATAATTAACAATATTGGATACATGCCCTAAAAAATAATAATCTACGACTTTATCATGCATTCATGATTAATTTATATGCGATTCCATAAAATATATATATGTATTGCCCATAAACTGCAATTGCTACACCCATTTGTATACATAATATTAATATTAGGTTATTAGGTATAGACTATCCTGTGTATAATATTGTGCAGTTTTTATTTATTATCCTCAAGATAAGCGTGAAATATAATTTTAGAATAAATTGGTATTTTTCAGTACAATATCAGCTTTAATAGTTTTTACTAGGGATGTGTAGTTCATGAGTGAGTCGACTCAAAGAGTCAATTCATTTGTATGAATTGAATGAATTGAATCAGTGTATCACAAATCGGTGACTCGGCAATTCAATACACTACAACCAAATACTA
>JAIPRM010006261.1:0-19013 GCA_025469315.1 Stegophylla sp. TES_Ste_2020 | reverse complement strand
AAATTATTAACTTCCTTCGTTCAGAATCGTTTTACTGAAGAAATGATTTATCGTTTCTTTAAAATATAATACGCCCGTCAAGAGAATACCACCTGTCGTGCGAAGTATGTCCGCTTTTTTTTTTTATTTCTGAAAAATTTCGAAAATCGTTTATAGCTGATAATTGATTGTCGTGAAAAACGTTTAGATAGTCGAAATTTCGTTATTAAGTGTAAGTGCATCGTTTTTTTTTTTTGATCACAAAACCTTTTTTGGAGTCCGCCCCCACCGACGACGACGCATACGCAGGTGGTGGTATGCGGCAGCTTCTGCACACTCGCACCACGAGCATCGGCCGCCGCCGCGGATCCATTAATGGGTTATTATTATAATATTATATCGGACATCAGACACCGGCGGTCAAGCACAGAGTATACTATATAATATTATACATTTGTGTGTGTGTGTGTGTGTGTGTACGTATAATATGCGTGCACGAGCTCGCGGGGTCATTAACTATCTCTCTCTCTCTCGAGGGGGGGGGGCACCCAGATGTATATAATATTATACAAATTCATTTGCATAGATCGTGTCAGATGGGTGGGGATGACTGATGCCCGAAGGTCCGCATGTGTGTGTGTGTGTGTGTGTGTATACGAGATATTCCATTATATTATTATTATTACTATTATACGTATACGGGTCATGTATGTGTGTGTGTGTGTGTGTGTGTGTGTGTGGATTATAATTAACCAGAGTTGTGTCCGACAAAAGAGATCAGCAAACGAGTTGCGCGCGCGAAAAGTGCACACACACACACGTGCTAGCACTCTCACACACACACAGGCAAACGAATGACCCAAGTCGAGGTCAGAATCCTCTCTACGACTATCGGAGTCGATAAACGCTGCTCTCGAGACGTGATGCGATCGTTACGTACTATTATTATTATCATCGTTATTTTCTACACCTATACGTCGTGTACTGCGTATAATAATATCGTTATTATATTATTATTATTATTATTATTATATTGGTCGGTCGAAATATCTCTCTGTGTAAAAAAATATATACATATATATATATATATATATATCTGGTCAAAATATCTGTACAAAGACAAAAGAGTCTCTTGTCAAAAATACAATGCCGGGGCATATATAAACGAGTCGAAAAGTCACTAGTTACATTGTATTATGTATACATAATATGTACTTAACTCTTGTCTCTTACTCAAATATTCGCTTTTGGAGAGACAGATTATTTCGTTTTCATCTTGTATATTTCGTTTTTTTTTTTTTTTTTGATATTTTGTGAAATGATAATAATAAATATTACTACTACTAAGTTAAGTTAATTTTAGTGTAAATGTTATTGCATTTGAAATTTTATCAACTTGGCTTTTTTTAACTCGAATTATCAATATTATGTGTTAATTTAATAAAAATATAAATAGTTCACTTTTTGAATAAAATCATGTTAAGTTAAATCTAAAAAAACAAAAACTAAGTGTACGATTTTGTACAGAATGCATTCTGACTCATTTACATCATGTTTTGTACGCATGCTATGCGAAAAACTGCGATTCAAAATATAAAATCATGGGAATTAAAATATGAATAATAATAATTAACTTCATTAGTCACTAAATTATTATTATTATTTTTTTTTAGTTTTAACTTACTAATAATTCAATTGACCTTTTAACTTGTTAACATGTTAGCTTTTTTCAATTAACTTAACATAACTTAATATTAATATTTACTATTTCAAAAATGTTCATAGATTTAAATCATTTTTGAAAACGTTACATTTCACATATGTAGATTTGTTATAGTACGTTTAATGTTTATAAGTTTTTGTGATTTTTATGTTTTTTTTTTAATTGAAATATTATTTAATTTCTTAGTTTTTTGTTTTTCAATTTTTACTAATTTGCAATTACATTATCTCTTGTATTGTACTCAAACTTATATACCTCCCAAAACAAGCTTATGCCTAAAGGGGAGTCGCAAAAAATTTGTCCTACATATTGTTACGAATACATTAGTGTAATTTTATTTTGTATTTGCTAAATAAATAAATTATAATAATAACTGAGTTAAAAATAAGCATCATTAACATGCTAAGCCTTGCAAAATATCTATTAAACAAATTAGCATTACACGTTTCGAAATAAAATCAGTCAAATATTAATAAAACGAATGCAAAGTTTGATCATTACATTTGAAAATTAAAATCAGTCAACAGTTAAATAATTGGAATGGTCTGGTCTGAATTCTAATACGAAAAGTGGCTGATCGAAGCCTTTGAATATTTTTAAGTGTTTACATACGGGAAAAATAAAAATTGGAATAAATAAACATTCATAATCTTCTTCGCTGTGCTCAGAAACGAAAACTCATTCGCGACTTTTATAGAAGGATGTCACGTCTCGTCGCCGTCGTCATCGGTTTCGGTTTCGTCGCGATCCGGTCGGAAAGAACCGTGTCACTAGACCGTCTTGTTCGGTGAACGGTGAAAAGTGAGACGGGATAGCAGCAGCAGCAGCAGCAGCAGAAGCGGATGGGTGTGATCATATTCCTCAAAAAATCAAATTTCATTTTACTCAAAAAAAAAAACAAGAAATAAATAAAATCTTTTTATCTCTACAAATAAAATACCATTCTCCTCCACTTTCTACATTCCTCCAAATATATATACACATTATTTTAATTAAAAAAGTACTTAGATTCAAAAAAATAAAAACACAAAATAAAGGCTATCCAGTGCTTGAATTGAAAAAAAATTAGAAGTCCCCCAAAATTTGAATTTTTCATATACCCGTGGGTGACTTTTTAAAAATTAGTAGGGGTAGGCTAAAAATATTTTAAAAAATAGAAGGGGTACTCCGTCCCCCCACGTCCACTCCCGAGTCAAGCACTGAGGCTATCGATAAAAAAAAACAACTTAAACTAAAGACAATATATTATAATAAATTACAAAAACTAGGTAACTGTTGAAATTACAATTTTTTTTTTTTTTCAAAAATAACGCATTTTCATTTTGTTTTCGACAAAAATAAGATAACCACCACATGTATCGTTGCTGCTATTGCTGCTGTAATAAGACCGAAAACGGTTTTATTGTTTTGCTGTATTTATTATCTGCTTGCGTGCGACCGACGTGCGGTTTTTTAGCGTACACAATGCGCAGACGGCTGCAATGGTAAACAGCTGCAGCTGCCGTTCGAAAATCTAAAATACCCTCTTACTCAGTTCGCGCAGTGTAATAATTGGTCCCTAAACGTACTTACTTAAGCGAGGCCATGTGTTTTGCAGCCCTCGACCTCTGGAAAAAGTCATGTTAGTAGAGAGTTAGGATATAGGATATCTTTGGCATATTATCCTTCAGACCGCAACCTGAAGGATAGAAATCCTTTTCACATTACGAAGACTACTATATAAATACACTAGTTTTATTTTGCGTATTTTGAAGATTTTTTTTTTTTCTTTTAAAATACATATTAATATTTAAAAGTCTTTTTTGGTTTAATTTTTGGAATTTATTTGCAACGCTGATATTTTTTTTATTATATTAATACGCTCCCGTTGTCTTCGTTGAAAAATAATTTTCCCCAAAAACCGTTTTAGCAGACAGTCGACGAAGGTTTACATTTTGAAAAACTCGAAAGAGACAACGATTGATCATTTATTAAATTAAGCGTTTTCACGCGTTTTTCAAAAATAATGTTTAATTTAGGTTTTTATGACATTGTGTTTCAGATTTTTCACTTCCACTTTGGGAAAATTACGAAAGTGATTTCATATATTTTTCAAAAATGTTTACATATATTTTGTAAATATTAATTTCCTATCCCAAAACCGATTGTTTCCAAAAATAAAAAATATTTGAATTTATTATTTGCTTTTTCAAGAAAAAAAAAAATCCTGATATTTCATTTTTTGTATATCTATTATATATATAGAAACGCTATACTTAGGTATCATATTTTTGATAACAATTCACGTTGGAATCTATACATTGGTACAATTTGGTAGGAAAATTACGTCAGCTAACTTATACATTTAATAAACTAATACATTTGATATACCAAAACACACAACGCGTGTAGTTTATTTTACGTTATACCAATCCATACTTCAATACGGTTTATTAATTTGGGAAGGATCGGCTGACTGTTTTTTTTTTTTTTTTTTTTTAATCAACCACAAATAAATCAGAACAGTATAGTTAGTAGAATTTTCTCAAACAAATATACATTATTAGGTTCTATAGACGATAATATAATATTATAACTATTGATTATTCGTTCAAATCTTTTGGTCAATCCTTCGTCAACTATTTATCACCTGTGTTTTTTTTTTAACTCTATGCCATGTCAGTATAAAAAATATGTAAATTTCTTTCAAAACAACGCGAAAAATTAATATATATATAATTGGTTGTTCTTTCAAATAATTTTAAAATTTTTTAATTTTAGCCTACATTGTTATGTTCCGAATTGTTTACTATTTGTTTATCCTTGTTTTTTTTTTTTTTGTCGCACATCTGTTATTTATTGTTCATAAATGTTTTGGTTAACATTGTATTACTCTCTGTATCTCTATCACAAGCTCTGAGCTTAAAAGAGATATTTGATAATCATTGTATAATTATTATAATTAAATATTTGTGATTTATAATGATTTTTTAATAAAAATAAACAAAAAAAAAAATATGTAATAGTTGAATATTCGACTGATTACACAGTGGTTTTTGATAACAAATATAATATGATATTGGTTTTTAAACAGTCACGTGTGTCACTAAAAGAGTGTAGGTGGGGGCGTGTCACTAAAACCTGCACGTCCGTCGTCTCTCGATCATTGTCTCGATCATGCGGTATGGATCTCATATTACTACGTACTCTAAATCATGCGATAGATCGCAATGAGATAATAACACATAATACGAGACCTAAAGAATGATGATCTGACCGATAACACTATTCGTGAACGCAGTGCGACGTTACGTTCGAGACGTATTGTTTTGTTTCGTTTTACTATTCTCTTCCTCCTCATCCTCCATCTCCCTCCCCTTGGGAAATTTCAATTATTGTTAAATTAATGAACCATTGACGCCGCAGGTACAAGCGACCGCGACTGGCCGCAGAAGCATTATGTTTATATAATATATACATATATATATATATTTTTTTTTTTTTTAAAAAAATCGTTTTGTTTTTTGTTTTTTTCTACTTCACCTGCACTACAAAAGCCAGTGTTTCAAGGTCGACGTGCGCCCCGAGCTGACGACATTCAAGCTGACGACTCTCCGCGCACTCGTATTAATTTCCGAATAAAAACGAATTTTCTCTCTCTCTCTCTCTCTCTCTCTCTCGTAATCGTCTGTCCGTCACGCAGCAATTATTATTATTTTACACGGCCAGTACATTATAATATTCGCGTACACGTAGTGATAATAATAATTTTAATAATAAAATAACTTAAAATATCTTACCACCTATGTCCGAGTGTATAGGATATATTATATTATTTTTTGAGTTTCACCAACGTTCGAAGAAAATATTAAAATAATATTATTATGATGTTCCATGGTGATGATGCGCGTCCGATTTAGAGAAAATTTAAAGTGCAGGACGAAGTAAAATAAATAGGACCCGAATCGTGCGTTTAATTAGATAAATAATAGGAATGGGTCGAACGAATTAATTTTTCGAACTCGAACTACCATTTTTTCTCGAACTCGAACACGAATTTGAGTCTGAATTTTATTCGAACTGTTTTCGAACTTTTAAAAAATCAAATCATTTGAGAATTTATCCATAGTTGATTTGAAAAGGAAAAATGAAATAGTAGCAAAAATTTTAAGTTAATGTTTAAAAGATGAATATGCTTTAATACTTTTAAATTTAAATTGTTAATCTTTTAAATCAACATTTTTTAAAAACAAGTTGGAGTAAAAATTTCCACTTATACTTTACCCGAAATGTTCGAGATGTTCGAGTTTGAATTCGAACTGACTTTTCTCTGGAATTTCGAACTCTTCGAATTTTTTAAAGTTCGATGTGTTCGAGGGTTTGAAGAGTTCGAAAACCCATCCATAATAAATGACAACACGTGTGGAGAAAAATAGTTATCTTTTTATGCTGTGTAGATAAAAATCATTTTGAACATATCTTTCTTCGTCTTATTCATTTGAATAAAATAGTTATCCGATATACATTATTAGAGATAACTCCTTAAGATTTTTCTTTTTTACTCTTTGTTATTTTGAGCGAAACGAAGAAGCTAGTGTTTTACAATGTCGTTAATTTATTTGTATTTTTTTTTTCTGTGAAACACTTTTTCGTGTGGAAATATTATTGTCCAAAAGTCGCGATTAGCCTTTTTAGAACTAAATGGTACATAAGAAAGGCCATTTTTCAAAATTCTCAATAGTTTTCTCAAAATTTGACAAAAACTATCCGAAATTTGGCAAAAAAAAAAAAAGACTCAGAAACTATCTTTTTTCAATCCAAATTTCATGGAAATTTAATCATAGATAGACACAGTGATACGAGAAATATTTTGACGCAAGAAAATTTTGAAAATGTGAAAAACACCAAGAGAATTAAAAAAAAAAAAAAAAAAAAGAAAGAAAGAAAGATTAGTTTATGTTCTTATTTTATACACCGATTAGGAATATCACATGGATTACCATGTTTTTTTATATGTATATAAGTGAGTGTATATTTAGGTAACACGTACAACATTCCTATTATACAGCTCGTAGTTGTCATAAACTTTGATGAACGCGTCAAGGTCGTTGATACACATTACACATAATATAATAACAATAAAATAATATTTAGTTCCACAATAAGAACTCGTTTTCATCTATCTCGGTCGCACGCGAATTAAAAATTAATAACAATTCGTTTTCGTATTATATATAGACGATGTGTTATTATTATTATTTTTACACCCGGCGATGATGACTAAGTCACTCTTCACAACAGCCCATCGCCAAACACTGTTTAACTATAATCCGCGAATAGACCGAGACGTTTATTTATTTATTTTATTTTCCTTCAATTTTTATTTTTATTATTTTATTGCTTTTTCTATACTCGAAGAAGCAAGGCCGGGCAAGAACGAACAGTTTTAATAATAGTTAAGTTACTTTGAACTAATAGTGTAAATTTGTTACATTATAGAGTTAATTTTATTTTGAAAGTTGCTATCTAACTCAAAGTGTTACTCGATCTGTTTCCACAATTATCAGTTAATTTTTGTTTTTTTTTTTTTTTTTTGGTCATCACATTACTTTTCGTTTAATTTAAAAAACTTTTGTTTAAAAAAAGTTGCTAGTCGAGACTTTTGTACGAGTATTTCCATACGAAAAGTTATTCACAGAAAAAAAAAAAAATTTGAAAAATAAAAAATAAATATCAATGTAAAAACAACACCAGTTTCTTCGCTCCGTTCAGAATCTAAAATTCGAAAATATTAGGTAATTATAAAGAAAAGGTAGTCGAATAATCGAAGGATCAAAATAAAAAATAAAAACTTGCTGCTATTCTTTTACAATAATTGAATCGCTTATTTCAGAAACCCCCTAAATCCACATTTTCATTTTTTGAGATAATCAATAAAAACTGTGTTATTGATATAAAACAATTTTTAAAACTCCCAAAAATTACCAAAAATACTTGACTACTTACTCTTTCAGATGTTAGTGTAATTTTAGTCAAATAACTTACTAAGGAAGTGGGGAAAAATATTTTTGAATTTCACATGCAAAATTTTATTTTTTGCATTTGAGGGTTTCTGAAATAAACGATTCAATTTTATCTTTAATCTTGATTTCTGACTCGTAATATTGATTACGTCATTGAATTTCGTTGCCAATTATCGTTACACGTAACGATTTGAAAAAATTTGAAGAAATAGAGTTATCTCAAGTACTGAAAGTTACAAAATTCTTTTATCATAGGTAACTAATTTCATAATTTATCGGATTATTCGAAAATTTTATATACTTACACATTCAGCGTAAAATATTTCATTTATTTATTTAATTATTTAATAAATGGGACTAGCCCAATATAACACGTGTACACAATTAAAATAGAATAACAATTAGTAGCTTAAAAAATACATAGTTACAATTACAAACACAAGGCAAATTAATTTATAATAAAAAAAAAGCCGGACATACTTCGCACGATGGATGTACTTCGCACGACGGGTGGTATTCTCTTGACGGGTGTATTAAATTTTAAAGAAACGATAAATCATTTCTTCAGTAAAACTATTCTGAACTCAGGAAGTTAATAATATAAGAAAAAAAAATGTCCAAAATTTTTTTTCACATTTTCAAAATTTTCTTGCACCAAAATTTTTTTTATAGGATTTCCTATCTATGTTTAAATTTTCATAAAATTCTAATCAAAAAATGATGGTTTTCGAGTCGTTTTTGTCAAATTTTGGGTAGTTTTTTCCAAAAAAAACATTGAAGAATTGAGAAATTCAAAAAAGGACCTCTCTAAAGTACAATCTAGAGACGAATCGGGTTTCGAAAAGTTATTGATCGAAATTTTCGGACAAGTATTTCTATACGAAAAGTTGTACACAGAAAAAAAAAATAAAAAAACAAAAATAAACATCATTGTAAAAACACTAGCTTCTTCCCTTCATTCAGAATCTAAAAGAAACATATTACACATCATTAATATAGATAAATAAGTAATTTAGAAATGAAAACTCGAGCTAGGGCAACATAACAAAAGAAATATCGATATTGGCAATTCTCATTAAACGAATAAATTTCAAAGAATAATTTTTTTTTGGTATAAATGTTTCGGTCGGGTAAGCAAGAAACTTATTAGTAATCTCGAGGTAATAAAAAAATAAATAAAGAATTGGACAACGTTTTTCCATTTTAAAACACTGTGCGCCACCGCCTGGAGCAAAGCAGCAGTCGTATAACACAATACCTATATCATCGGCTCGTTTTTCCCCCCCCACCCCCTCCCCTCAAGAGGGTCGTTGCAAAATACTATATTATCGAAAAACCTACTTGTACCTTGTGCAAGCATTATATAATATTATAACACCTATTATACTAACGACGTTTTTCATATAAGTATTTATTACTGTGACTTATGTTCTACGACGACGGCGGCGGCGCGGCGGCAGAATGAGGGTTGTTGTTAGACCCGTTGCGTTTTGGAACGGAATCCCCGACGATGTTAAGAGACACGAGAACCGCCGCGAGCCGAAATCGAATATAAAAAAAAAAAAAAAAAAACGTCGATAATGCACTTTTTTCATGATTTACGTCGCGCACCCTTTACTCGTGGCGGCGCGGCAGGTCATTATATTGCAGCAGCCACGTGGTACGTGCACGTGAATTACACGTCATCGGCGGCCCTCCTTTCAAAATAATTATTTTACAACCGGTAGAGAGAGAGAGAGAGAATGTGAAAAAAAAAGAAGAACAATTGGGAGGGGGGGGGAAACTAACGAAAAACGATTGTGCTGCACAAAGTCGGCACCGTTTAACCCGTGAACAACTGCTCACCTTAATAATTGGAGCCGCGCCGCCGCCGCCGCCGCGTCGTAAATCATCCGAACCCAAAATCGAAAGTCAGTTTGTATACCTATGAGCGGCAGTCAATAATAATAATATACCTATCTATGCGTATACGTATAATAGACCGCCGCCGACTCTCTCTTTCCGCGTGTAACCGCACCGACACGACCGACGACGACGCCGCCGCCGCCGGTGTATACAGGGTGCGTCGTCCCCCCGGTATGTGTTGGACAAATGCGATAATTTTTAAACGCCGAAGAAGCTATTGTTTTTAAAAATGATATTCCCCCCCCTCCCTTTTTATGTGTATACGCGGTTTTTTATAGAAATACTCGTCCAATCGCGGCGATTTGACTCTGAACTCTTAATGGTTCTCGACGGGGATGAGATTCCGCTCGCCTGCAGTGGTGTATGATCAATTCGCGTACCACTTTAATAGTTCTAAAACTAAATTAGGAGAATCAAATTTCATTTTTTTTTTTTCAATATTTATTTTACATTCCGAGTGGGGCGAAAAAGCTAGTGTTTTTATAATCTTCTTAAATCATTTATATATATATATATATATTTTTTTTTTTATTACTTTTTCATATAAAAATAGTTTCCCAAAAGTTTCAACCGAAATTTGAATCAACATTCTGTTCTAGATGGTACTTTTAATGGGTCATTTTTCAGTAGGTTTTCTAAAATTTAATAAAAACTAGCCATATTTTCACAAAACGCCTTTAAAACTTTATTTATTTATTTTTTTTTTTTATACAGACTTTATGAAAAATTGTATATAAATTGACAATAAAATGAGAAATATTTTGGCGAAAAAAAAGGAGGTTTAACATGTGAAAATAAATGTTTGTATTTATTTATTTTTCTTATTCTCAATAGAGATTGAGATATAACTGACAGAGTGATAATAATAAATATTTTTTGTGATGACAGTACCTAAACTTTATAATTTTCCAGTCCAATTTCCTTGTACAAACTGAAACTCCGTTAAATCTTATTTGATTGTAGAAATTATTTTTATTTTTTTTAAAATTTAACACGCACCTAACAAATTTCACCAGAGATGTAAAGAATAACTTGCATGGTGCGAATTATGTCAGACTTTTTTAATACGGTATTCCGTAACAAAATGGATTTCGATATTACCCTGCGTACTTACTTTTGGTTTCTTTTAAGACTCAAAATCGAAGGTTTTACAGCATATATACTTGTATAGATCGGATAGATCAGTGTGAGGATTTCGCGTTAGTCTCAACTTGATGAAAAACTCATTTTGGCACAGAAAAATTTTGAAAATGTGAAAAAAAAACATTTTTGGTAATTTTGTTTTTCTAACATTTTTTTTTTTTTTTTTTTTACTTCTCTAGGTCAGGAGAAAAAAACTGGCAGAGTAATAATAAATTATTTTGTCATCATAAACAACTTTACGATGATTTTTAAATAAAATTGTTTTGAATAAACCGGAGCTCTGCCTTGGCATATTTGCACATAACACGCACAATGCTATTTCCGTACATGAAAATGCTTGTCTCACATCATTTTGCTTAATTTAAATAGGTCAAATAGCCTTAAAGTCATTTTCTTTTTTCTTTTTTATGGTAGTTTTTCTCGGTTTCAAAGTCTTTTAGATTTTCTATGCGCAGACACAAAAATTGACCAGGGAGACATTGGCGCAACTTGGAAAATGTTTTTGGGTGGGCAAATACGTGTAGTTGTGATTGATTTAGCCTCTAAAAAAGCATTATCCTTATGTAATTCTCAAAATTTCTGGGGGGGGGCTATGAGTAGTTTTGAGGGGGCTTAGCCCCCTCAAGTACCCCTCTAATTGCGCCTATGCAGGGAGAGTTTACCAACGCCCATGCTGTCTTAAAATACATAAGTACATTTTTTTTAAAAGATAAAAATTGTAATAGAACATTTCTGCATTTATCAAATCGTACCTTGGACACACCCTGTACGTAACTCTTCGTCCGAGCGGCACGTCGTGTGATGCTAGAGGTATGTACGTTCGTCTAACCCCCCCCCATTTTTTGAGTCTATAGTAAAAGAAACGCGTGCACCCTTTTGTCGTTCGACAAATGACTCCGCCGGAGGGTGGATGCAGCAGAGGAGGGGCGCGCACAAAAAACCCGACTAAACAAATACGCGTAGAACGTACGGACAGAAAAAACGACGACGACGACGACGACGACGAAATTACCATTTCGACATTTTCTAAAACGTCTTCATATACGGACAACAGAAAAAAAAAAACAAAAACGGGGACCCCACGTGTCATTGAATATAAATTAGACCATTGTCGGGAATTACAGGGTCCATTTGAGTGTCTATCCGCCCCGGAGGGTTAGCGAGTAAAAAATAAAAAATGAAAAAAAGTACCTATCGACATTTATTTTTTTTTTTACTATCCGACGTAAATCAAAGGGGTTAGAAGACGTTTTCGCTTTCGAGATATTAATAATACATACGTGTAGACTATACGTCTATTTATTATTATTTATTTTTTATAACGAACGTTTATTTTGTTTTTTTTTTTTTCATTTCATTTTATTTTTTTTTCCGTAGAAACGTGTTAAAAAAAAAATACTCGCCGACCAGTCGTAAATCTATCACGCACTGCTCTCTGCACCGCGCGCAGTGTATCTCTCCTGCTAAGCTAAGGAGACCTTTTTCACTCACTTTCTGTTTATTATTATTATATGTATATGTACGTACACACACGCATATATGTATATATATATATATGGTCTGGGGAGAAGAAAAATTACATATTATGTTGTGTGTGCGTAATCAAAATCCGGAGGAAAATAGAAGAAAAAAAAAGTGTGTACTTCGCACGTCGGGTGGGATTCTCTTGACGGATGTATTGAATTTTAAAGAAACGATTGATCATTTCCTCAAACAAGACGATTCTGAACGAAGAAAGTTAATAATATAAAAAAAAAAAAATGTTAGAAAAATGTTCAAAATTTTATTTCACATTTCCAAAATTTTCTTACGCCAAAATCTATCTCTTACTATTTTTTTTTTTATCTATATTTAAAATTTTTATACATAGTTCGAATCAAAAAATGATGGTTTCCGAGTCATTTTTGTCAAATTTTGGGTAGTTTTTAAAAAAAAAAAAAATTGAAGTTTCAAAAAGTTGCCGATCGAAACTTTTGGACAAGTATTTCTATACGAAAAGTTGTAAACAAAAAAATAAAAATAAATAAACATCATTGAAAAAACACTAGCTTCTTCACTTCGTTCAGAATCCAAAAAAAAAACGAGTAGAAGGACTCTGCGCCAGATAACTGCCTTGCGGGTGAGCACTCGAATACGAATATCGCTTTATTATTATTATTGTTTTTTTAAAACGCTTTTTTTTTTTTATGTTTTGTTTTCCCAAACTTTCCCTTTATGGCCTACATATTATTATTGTAATACACGCGTCGATGGGACAAACGGACGCGCGCGCACAAACGTCAAGTGTTATTGTTATTGCCGAATTATTCGCAAACGACGCGACGCGAATTTATAATAATAATAATAATAACAATAATAGTAATATTGTAGCTCGATCGTGATCCTTAGGATCGCAAAGTTTTTTTTTTTTTTTTTTTGAAACATACGAGCGTGAAAACGTTTGGAATAAGTGGTTTTGTTTTGTTTAAACGTTTCGTTTTAAAAGTCTATTTATTTATTTTTTTATATTTTTTTTTTGAATTTTGAAGAACTACTAAGTACGTATTGTAAGAAACTATTGAGAATATTGAAAAATGTTTTCCCAGAGTACCTAAATTGTCGAAATCGCGATTCAAGAAGTTGTCAGTCGAAACTTTGATAACTCCGAATAAGAAAATGTCTAAACATAAAAAAAAAAAAAAAAAACATAAATAAATATGCATTATTGTAAATACACCGGTTTCTTCGCTCTGCTTCGGGATCTAAAACAAAAGTCACAGACAAAAATATTCGTCCCTTGCAACACTTGCATCCCTTTTAATTTCACCCTTACATTTTACAATTATTCGTATGGGTCAGGCTAACTATTTTGTAAGTTGAATTTCATGAAAGCATTTAGAAAATGAAAATGCGTGTTATAAAAAAATATTTATTTCAGTTATAAACTTTATCAGCGGTTCCCAAACTTTCCGTGAATATTGCCCGTAAATTGGATTTAACACTAACATATACCCTTAAAATTTTTTTATTTTTTATGAGTTTGTTTATGCCGAATCTCGTTGATCTCGTTTCGAAAATTTCAAAAATAAATATTTGTTTTCCGCGCAAAAAAGTATTGTGATGTGTCCAAATCTGTAGGCTTAATTTTTTATTTTTATTTCGTTTTATAATTTTCATAATACGGTCACCCTAACCCAGAGGTTCCCAACCTTTTTTTAACTCATAGCTCCCGTATATTTTCAAAAAACGCTGAGACACCCTAAACTCTATACTCTATATTAATATATCGTGTATTTATATTTATAATTTGTAACTTTGTTTTTCCTTTAGCTAGGTATGACCAATAGTGGCAAAATAGTATTTTATTAAACAAATTAATACATTTTACGTTAATCCTACATTTCACATTCTGAGTGAAGCGAAGAAGCTAGTATTTGTACAATTATGTTTATTATTATTATTATTTTTTGTTATGTATACAAGTTTCCGTTGTCCAAAAGATTCGAACAGCAAATTTTTGAATCACGATTTGCATTTCTAGATGGTACTTTTAAATAGGTAATTATTCGAAATTCTCAAATGCGTGTAAAACCAGTATGCCGATTAAAATGGATAGGAATCACAGCAGTATTACTACGAATTATAAAAAAATAAAACAAACTAAGTTTTATATTATAATCTACGCTATTATTATACGTACACACACATTATATTTTTCATAAAATTATTTATTTATTTTTTTAAATAATTATAATTCAAACCATTTTTCGGCACCCCGGTTGGGAATCACTGCCCTGACCTATACGCGATGTACTTGCTCCGTGTACTCGACTCACGTGTGCCTACGAAGCGATATCTTAAATAGTTTTCTCTCCCCTCCCTTCCCCTCCCCTCCCCTCCCCTATACCCCGAAACGATTGAAATATTATTACGGTCTCTCCGTAAATTCCGATAAATACTTTTATCCTTTATCGCTTTACCCATCACAAAAAAACCATCCCTTCCCCCCAAACACACACACACACACACACACACACACTACTATACTTACACCGAGCTTGTGTGCGACGAATTCTCTCGCGCCGCATTCAAAAACGTCGCCCTTTATTACTACTATTACTATTATTACTATTATTATTTTCCCTTGTTGTATTCCGTGTACACTGCACAATATTCCGGTACGTCTGAAACGACGTCGTTTCGCGCATTTTTTCAAGCCATTTGTTGTGCTCGGCGGCGGCGGCGGCGGCAAATGTATACATTTTTCTCTTCGAGCCGCGAAATCGGTTTATAATCGGACACCACCTGATATTGTCGCGCGAGCGTAGGAAAAAAAAAACGCATTTGTACGATCGCGACGAAACATATAAGGCGTGATAATAATAATAATAATAATAATAATAATATAATATAACGCGCGTGTGCTGCACCCCTTCCTCCTCCACATGGGTATAACGTGGAGTTTATCCGGAGAATAATCGCGTGAAACCCGTTAATGTGAAAAATAACCGTGTGAGATTTGGGGGGGGGGAAACGCTCACGCAGGAAAACGGAAAAGATAAAAATAAAAATAAAAAAAACAAACGAAAACATGTTTCGGTTATGTCTACTTTATCACTATTATTATCATAATAATATTAACCCACATATTTCGCCAGTGTTGAACGTTATCTATAGATAAATCTTAATTTGTTGTGTTTATTTCGATAGATCAATTTTTAAGATGATCTTTTTTTATTTTTTTATAACATATTTTTGAATCTGAGTTAAGCGAAAAAGCTAGTTAGTGCTGATGGTTATTCCTACATTTATTTTTATTTTTCCTCTGTACATGAAATACTAATTTTAAATTAGAATAATTTGGCTCTAGATGATACTTTAAACTTTGGTAATTTTTTTGAAATTCTCAATAGTTATTCGAAATTCCGAAAAAACTACCCAACATTTGCCAACAAGTATACCTTTAAAGCAATTATTTTAATCCAAACTTTATGAAAATTTACGAGTAGATATGAAAAATGTTTTGGCGAAAGAAAACTTTATTTTTCAATTTTTTTCTGACACTTTTTTCTCATAAAAATTATTTTCCTGTTTTCGGATAGTAATGGAAAATAAAACTGGTCGAGTCAAAAATACATTTTTGTACGTAAATAATAAATAGGTACCTATGGTGCGAAATAAGGTATGTCCGGCATTTTATGTATTCAGTTTGTAGTTTTTGTACTAGTTACACTAGTGAAACTTAAATATATATATTTTTCTTTATTTATTATATAAACGCGAAAACGAAAAAAACAACCTTTTTTTGATTACTCTACAAAAAAACTACACAATATTCGGAATGATAACCTTTTTTTATTGATGATTATAATTATAATGTATGAATAACAGTAAAATTATAATTGATTAATCAATGAATGTGAATAATAACTGTAGAAATAAATAAGTATAAAATAATAATAATAAGTCATGTACAGCGGTTTAACACTTAATTATTAATCGTTATTAATTTTTAATTTTTCTCTACACCACACTAATTATAATATTTTTTATTTTATGATAACTGATTGCGCCTCCCCATCAATGTGTTCACCCCCCTCCCCCTCCCACCAATTTGGGAAACATTGATCTACACAATATTCACACTATATTTTATTTATTTTACTGATGTACACTTACTCACACGTCACACAATGTATGCGATTATTTTTCTTTTTGCTTCCCCCCCACCCCCGTCTTAGTATTTATATACATATTATAATATTATTATGTTGTACACCGGAGTGAGTACTGAACAGCATTTCGGTGCGTATTTGAATAATTTTAATTACCCCGCGCCCAGACACTGTTCACTTTTATATTTATAAATAAATAAATAAATGTAAATAGTGTATTGTTTAAATAATAATACGCGCGCGCGCGCCGTTTATATAAAAATATCCGCACATACACGGAGGCGCGTTACAGGTAGCGGTACGCGATATAACATTCACACGCGCTCGTTTTAATTAATTTCGAGATCGGAAGTGGCCGATGAACAAAAATAATTGTTATTTAAATGTTCTTTACACCAAGAGAGGCGCAGGGGCCAAGGAGGAGCCCCGGGTAATGACACGACGGCAAACATACGTATTTCTACAACGCAATCATTCGTTTCGGGTTTACTACACACTGTTATGTACGTCACGTCGGTTAAAATCAAGGCTCCCCCCCCCTCAAATTTATGCGCTTAAAATCGAAATTGTACACGTCAAAATGTAGGAAAATACGCGTTTATTTTAGAGTTACTCACATTTCGGAAACTCAATAGTAATAATAATAATAATAATAATTCGAAAAGAATTTTTTTTTAAAACACCCGTAAATCTATCGTCGTTAATTTATTCGGTCGAGTACAACAAAAGTATTGTGTTTTTTTTAATGAATTTCATTAATTTTTATTCTGTATCAATAAAAATCAAACGTTACGCGGTAAATTTTTGTTCGTGACTAAATATGCATGCATTTATGCTCTAAAATCATGTAAAAATGTTAAAATAATCTCTTATAAAACATAAATTTTTTCTTTAAAAACTCAAAATATTTTAAAATTTTATTGTATAATATATTTTAATATTATGTATTATTAACATTATTCTTCTTCTATTATTTATGAATTTTTTTTTTTTTTTTTTTAATCTTTATTATTTTTAAGCTTACATTTAACACCAATAAAAATATCAAATAACAATCAATCTCTTCAGGTTTAAAAATTTAATTATTATAATTATTATAAAAAAAAAATGCGATCGTTATCTATGTATCAGACAAGTTTTTTGTATAATATCATTGATGGTAAACCGTAAAAGTCCGAATACAATATTTTCAGTTATTTTGTGTAAAACGGACATTTAATCAATCCAACGACAAATGAACATGACCACTGTAAGGACCCACCAAGGGTATCTGAACCGAGGAGCGAGGAATACTTTACTTATTTTTGTTTTTACTTTATTTTATTTTACTTATTCTAATATAATATATTGATGAATACTTATTTTTTCCTTAATTTATTAGATAAAAAAAAAAAGTGAAGTAAAGCGAAGCGAAACAAAGTAAAGTAAAGCAAAAGCAGGAAAGCCGGACATACTTCGCACAACGGATATTCTTCGCTCTTCGCGTCAGATACTCTTGGTGAGTGTGTTGAAAATGACGACTATTATTTATTTTTATATTTATTAACTTCTTTCGTTCGGAATCGTATTGACGAAGAAATGATTTGTCGCTGGTTTAAAATTCCACAAACCTACCCAAGAGTATCTGACCCGAAGAGCGAAGAATACCCGTGGTGCAAAGTATGCCTTTTCTGTTTTTTTTTTTTTTTGTATTTACCTACATTTCCGTGTTCTATTTTGTTTGTCGGTATTATTTTAATATTAGCTTTTAGTGATTTTATATATATATATATATATATTTTCAATCGTTTACTAACAGTTTATAAACAGTTTATAAAAACGTTTTCGAGCCCTGATTTTTACAGTGTAAAACGGGGTTGTGTGCGTGTCTAATGAACCACCCTGTACTTGTTGTTATTTGTGATATTTTATAATTAGTGTCGTCAAAACGATTTAGCATTATAATATTTTCTCACGCGCGCAACACACGTATTATTATTACTATTATTCTACGACAACCGATGCAGTAGTAATACGATATTACACCGCTCAGCAATACGAACGACAATAATAATAATAATAATAATAATAATAATAATTGTCGATTTGCATAATTTTTTTTTTTTTTTTCTATATTTTTCCACTTGTTTCTCGCCGATATTTCGTTCTCTTTGGTTCTCTCGCGTCGTTCTCACACGGAAAAACACTTCGAGTAGCTTGCGTGTGTTCTGCGAGAGGCCTCGGTCCACGTCCCACGATCACGGAGATAACGATCTCGGAGGCTGCGGATCTCCGGAGATAACGCGCGTGCGCGCGACCATAAGGAGTTCCGGTTTCGCGAACGTACGCAATGACCAATGTATATTGTAAGCGATCAATGTACGCGCACCTCTCTCGTGATTATCAATAATTATATTATTATCATCGTCATCGTCATTATCATCATTATATAATATTATTGTATCTAGTTGTTTAATATTATACTATCGTTATTGGCCGCGTGTCATTGAACTCTATATGATAACTGGAATGCTTACCCGCCATAAGACCAATGTAAACAAAACCGAAAGAGCGTGTTAGAAAAAGACAGCAGATAAGAGTGGTGTTGCTATCTCATTTTATCGCACA
>JAIPRM010006260.1:0-19014 GCA_025469315.1 Stegophylla sp. TES_Ste_2020 | reverse complement strand
TTTTAATTGATTATAATAACAAGTGTAATATGTAATAATTAACAAGAATAAACTATAAACTAAGGTAAAACAAAAAAACATTAACAACAAATTTGTTTTTACCAATTTTTGAAAAGAAATGATAATACATTTTTCACTACACTCAGGAAATTATAACTGTTAACAAGCATGTAAAAATGAAAATCAAACAACAGCGCCATCTAGTGGTATATATATATATATATATACTATATGATATTAGGTGGTTGACACAGATAACCATCGCCAAAAAAATAATAAAATTACTTTTCCAAGTGGTCATGTTCACTAACCACCGTCCCTCAAGTGTCATGAAATATGTGGTTGATAGACAAACCACCACATTATTACTTAACTCAAAGAGTTAAGTAATAATATTTTTTTTTTTCAAACCTGATTTTGACTGATACACATATTTAAAATTAACGATTATCAAACCCAAATGTTCCCATATTGCATAGCAAGTCAAGAGATATTTTTGATGTTATCTTATAATAATACCCAAATACCAATTAATGTATGGTTGATGATTTGATGTTATGAAAATAGATTATTATTACTTTTAGTATTTTTATAAGGACATTAATTACCTAACAAACACAAACATACAGTATAATCAACGATTCAACTCAATTCGTCTCAAAAAAATTATATAAAAAGAAACATTACTCACCCAACAGTTGTTATTTGTTAAACATATTATCTAACTGACAATTATAATTAAATAATAATATCCCAAGCTCCACTCAGAATCATTTTACTGAAGAAATGATTTATTGTTTCTTTAAAATTTAACACACCCATCAAAACTCACCTGAGGTGCGAAGAACATACTTTTTATCCTCTTTCTGAAAACACTTTATCGTATAGAAATATTTGCCCAAAAGTTTCGATCAGTACCTCTATGGTTTCAAAATCACACATGGATGGTAATTTAAAGAGGTCATTTTTCAAATTTATCAATACTTTTTTCAAAAAAGGCAGAAAATCTGTCAAAAAATTGACAAAAAATGCAAAATATGCTAATACCGAAATTTTCATAAAATTATTTAAATCATTAAATTGAAAATTGTTTTTTAATATAACTTAAAAAATGATAAAGCAAGAAATTTGAAACTTTTATCAACTTCTAAGAATAATCACGAGAACACTTCATACAATTTTCAAAAATATTTGATCAATTTTAAGTTAAGTATAACATTTTGAAATTATTAGGTAAATTTATCATTATTTTTTGTTAGTTTTCATGAAATAAAATTTTTAATTCTTGATATTAATACTTGATATTTTAATATGTTCTCACTCATATATATTCCTAATTGACCAGAAAAAGTTTGAAAATTGTAAGTCTACTTTTTTCTCTATAATCGTTTGAAGTCAAATCCCACCTAAGGTAGGATAAAACACCTCAAAGTGTGAAGTATATAATTTTTTTTAATTTTTCATACATACTATGTAACACAAATTATAAAATATCTGTAACATAATTTTCCATTGTATAGTCCCTAAAGGAGTTAAAAGGGAGTATCTATAATACAAGCAGCTTAGTTCTAAGAATTAATGCATAGTCAAAACTAATGAGCCAATTTTCTTGAAATTTTCAGGGTATCCTCGTATTATCATGTAGGTATTTAGTAAGAAAAGATATTTGAAAATTTATTCTCTAATGGGGTCAAACGGAGTAAAATTACCTGAAGCGCTAGAGCAAGGAATATGAAATTTAAATATTAGTTTTATTTAATGATGTAAAGACTAAATAAGAAAGGACTTTACAAAATTCAACTCTAAGGGTAAAAATGGGATTCACTATTTCTTGGTCGGATTTTTTGGAACTTTATATAAATGCATTGTCATATAAATAATGAAATATCAATTACCTAATTATTCAAAATTCAACCTCTACAGGGATTAAAGAGGTAAAAGAGTGTGTAATTCGCTCGTCTGGGTGTTCTTTGCACGTGAAGTGAGATACTCTTGACGGATGTATTGAATTTTAAAGAAACGATAAATCATTTCTTCAATAAAACGATTCTGAACGAAGAAAGTTAATAATATAAATTTAAATAAAATAGTAGGTTAGATATGTTTGACAAATAACTACTATTATTTAATAGAGTTGGGTGAGTAGTGTAGTTTATATAATTTTATTTGAGTCGAGTCGAATCGTAACGTTGAGTAGGTACCCGAATATTACGTGTGTTATGTAACATATACATGGCAGTCCGTGTGATCTGTGATAACTGATAAGGCGTCGCGGTATTGAGAAATGTATTTGGGCAGCAGTCAAAATCCACACCGTAATTACCGAGTTGAATTGTATTAAATTTAGCGTTGAAAAATATGTAGGATAAGATAAGTGAATAACAATACACCTATTAGTGTCGGTTATCTAGAAATAAAATACTCGATTAATTTGGCCGTACTTTCTTCGACTTTTTTTCAGTCTTACCCTTTGTCCGTAAGAAATTTTATTGCACCAAAATATTCGCAATGAAATTATTTATCTAGATACCAAGTTTCAAAACAATCGGTTGAACCAATTTTCTTACATGTACGTTAAAGTGCGTAATTTTAGGTAAAACTAACGAATATAGTCGAAATTCTAACTTCAAACGGTTATATAAAAAAAAGCTGAGTAACGATTTTTGAGATTTTTTCAGGTCAAGTAGACATATATGTCAGTGAGATAATATTAAATTTTCAAGGCTTAATATCAAAAATCAAAAATTTTATTACATAAAAACTAACAAAATTTAGAAATTTCCGAAATTTCCAAAATGCTGTACTTAACTCAAAATTGATCAAATCTTTTTGAAATTTTTATGAAATGTTCTCGTTACTATTTTAAGTGGTTGGTGAAAATTTCAAGTCCTTAGCTGCATTATTTTAAAAGTTATGTCAAAAAGTAATTTTCAATGTTACGGAAAATGCAGTAATTGCATATTTTGCCGTTTTTTGACAATTTTTTTTCAGTTTTTTCGCATTATTAAAAAAAAGCACAGTAGAACCTCGGTTAACTGTGTCTAGGTTATCCGTGTTCGCGATTAACCGTGCACACTTTTCCGAAAATTTAAAGAAAAAAGTGTGGGCTGTTCATGTTATAAATACTTTAAGTTTTAAGCGAGCATTTTATATTATATTATAATATACAATATCGAAAAACGTATGACATTTTTGACAATAACAATATAAAGATAAACAATACATAGTTATAGTTGAATATTTTAATTGTTACATTACATTATACATACATAATATATAATATCGACAAATATATTAAATTATATTTTTGACGATAAACAATATTTTAGATTGTTTCATAATTTATGTTTATCAAATCACCATTAATTTACACTTTTGGTCTCTTCTATAATCGTTCAGACATAGGTATTCTAATGTTTCTATTTCAAAAATGCATTATTATAAAAAGTCTCAATTAATCATGGTTTTCATTTATCTGTGTGACCCCTCCCCTCCATTACTCCGGATAATCGAGGTTCTACTGTATTGAGAAATTTGAAAAATGACCTCTCAAAACTAACATCTGGGTTCGATTTTGTATCTATAAAGTTACTGATCAAAACTTTTGGACAAGTATTTCTATACAAAAAAGTGTTCACAGAGGAAGAAAAAAAAAATAAAAATAAACATCATTGTAAAAACATAAGCTTCTTCACTTCATTCAGAATCTAAAATTGAAAACATATCGAAAAAGGGTTAAAAGAGAAAAAACTTTAAATTTATTAGTGTTTTTTTGAAGGTATGTTCATACCACAACATAGGGTTGCACTAAGAAAGGATTTTCTAAAACTAGCATTATTTAAAGGGGCGAAACAACATAAAATGAGTTTTCACATTTATATTATTAATATTTGTTAAATTTGGTTACCATGGTAACAATAATAATAGTCTAAAAGCAACCTGTATATAAATTTTGATAAGATTTAGATGGACTGGTAAAGTACTTTGGTAACCATAACAACATGATGATTTAAATTTAGAAAACCGAAGTGTTTATTATCCTATTTGTAGTGGCTGAACTAATTTGGATGGATAATGAAGTGCACGGGTATAGCTAGTAATAAGAGTAATAATAAGAGGTATTTAAGAACTTAATTCAACCAAAACAGTTCAACTGATGATCTGCATAGCATATTGTTTATTGAATAGAGACAACAAATGCAGGTGAAACATCCTTTTAAGTTATATACTTTATGTCTTACTCGACGTAATAGTTATTGATCACAGTTAATTTATTTTTAGACCACATAAAGCTATAATATATAGTACTACAGCGTCTCAGGGCACTGTGAAACACACCGCGGTAACCATTAGGTTAGGTAACAAAAATAGTAGAGATAATTCAAATATACCTGACGATGACATAGACTGCAATGCTGATGAAGGTGTGGCCAACGGTGTACCAACAGCTACAACAACTTGCTGTTGTTGCTTATAATCTGCGGATTCTGGGCCATATGCACTACCCGTAGAATTGTACTGATGATGATCATCATACATTGTTGAAGAGGTGGTATATTGTGTATGAACTTGTGTCGATGAAGACATAGATTGACCTGTGCAACAGTTATTTCCTACTCCATTAAATACCATCAAGTTGTAATGTGGAGGTAAACATGCACGACACACAGCTGTAATGAATGCATCACGTGGTCCCCGCATATCCAAAAGGCCACATAAACCAATATATGCTTGCATTGCTTTTAACATATTTTCTGTAATACCCTCATCAGTGCTATAATAATATAATATATAAAATCACTAACCCTATTAAGCCGGAAAGACAACATTATTTAACTACACTAGTTTATAATATACAAAGGCATGGATTTTAATGTTATAAAAAAAAATATTTTGAAGTAATTATTAAATAATTTATATGGGGACATAAATATTCCTCTTTATTCAACCTTTGTGGATTTTCGGAACTTTCTTTTAGTTTGAAAATTGTTGAACACAATTTTATTAATATATAATTTTCATAGGTTCATTCATTACTAATTTTTTTACCATGCATTTAACGTTTTTAAATTAGTCAATTAAATACTTTTTAATATTCTCAAACAAAATACTTTGATTGTCATCAACCAGTGTTTGTTTTTTTACCAAAACACAATCGCAACTTGATATTTATTAAAGTTAATTTAAATCATAAGAAACTTCCAACTGTAGCATTTTCCAGCAAATAAGAAGTTCTTTATGATAAATAATATATTAATGATATACTCCAACTGTTATTTTAAACTCTTATAAAAAAACTTGTTCAATATATGTACAACTTACAATCAACCGTTCACATTAAATTTAAAACACAATACAAAATATAAATAAGTCAAAGCAAAATAATAATTCTTTAAAAACTTTATAGTCAACTCACTTATTTGTAAAATAATGTAAGACAATTAATATACATTTTTCTAAAAAATGACTTACAAATTAAAATTTCAAAATAAGCAAAATAAAAGTTAAATTTTTTAATTGTATGACACAAAAAACAAATTTTGTGTTTGGAAAGCATTATTTCAGAGCTTTCAGAAATAATGCAATTTACATTAAAATCCACGCCTTAATAATAACCAAAAAAGAAAAATTACATACCAGGACTCTATTAGTGGGCAGAATGTTGTCAATAATCCACACCAACTACTATTTATTATTTGTTCATGAAGTGGAGACCTCTTGATTCCAGATGACTGTGTATGTTCTGTATCTATATTGTCTTCAATAGTAGTGGTCTTTTGGTCACCTCGTTGGTGACGATTTTGATTATCATCATCACCACTAGATGACACTGTTATAGTGGAAGGTTGTGGCGACACGACGGATTGATGTATATCAGGATGTATTTCAATCTGAATGGCACGAACAGCATCTACTAGGCAAGCATATGCCACAGATATACCATAACCATCAGCCACCTGGGGTGGTTCATCATGCTTGTCATTCATTTCGAGACTATTGATGGAATCACATAAATATTATTAAATTGTATATCTCTATAAAATTGATTGAAAAAAATATATACTTGATATTTAGAGTATTATTAGCTTAAATACTAGTATTTATAATCAATGATTCTATGTTAATATTAGTATACTTGGTATTTAAATAGTGTTATTGGCTATAAATACTAGCATTCATAATCAATGACACTATGTTAATATTAGTATACATATATTTATTACTCACTAGATGGATTTAGCTTGTCCTGTTGGTAGCTGGATTACCACTGGCAACCATATACCTCCACGGCCAAAAAACCCTGGCTGTGGGGTCACTCCTGGCCCAACAGGCATGCCAGCTAGAAGAGTTGGTGACTGTCCCTGAAGTGCAGCATTGGCATTTGCTGTTAAATTTGTAAAAATATATTCAATATTACTATCAGTGTTTATCATGTTTCAGAAGGAGAAAACAGATAAACTAAATATGCACACCTATTATTGCTGCATTATTCATACTACTTCCACCTGACACAATCATAGCAGGATTGAATAGAGATTGCACATATCCAGCCAATGAGTCAATGATATCTCTGAATATTTTAGTGCTATGCTCCTTAAGATCATAGCAAGCACAAAATGCAGCTAATAGGCCAGGTTCAACTACAAGTCGGTGCAACACCTCCAAAGCGACTGACCGCTGCCATGCAGGCTTGTCAAAGTCCAAAAACTTGACAATCAATGATAAGAATATCTCACATTCAGTGATCTAGTTAGTTAAGTAACAAAAGCGAACATTAAATCAATCAAAATAAATAGATATTCAAATAATTATCATTAGATATAGATCCGAAAATTAATATAAACTACAAGTTACCAAGAAGGATGTCATTTATTTTTGTTTCTGTATTTTGTCTTATAAAATTTATAGTAATGCAGATACTTAATAAAATCTAAACCCTTATAGTTATCTTAATGATAAGATCAAAATAATATAAAACAAATAAAAAGCCAAACTACTTTGTACCATCAGTATTCATCGTTCTTTGGATGAGTATTTGGTGTATTGGATTTTAAAGAAACAAGATATCTTTATAATATAAATAATGATTCAAAGCAGAGCATCAGAGTAACAGCAATACATCATATCTAGTGTTTTATGAATATCTAGTTTTTCGGTATATCTTAATTTTTTTTTATCATTTAATTATAATAATTTATTATAATTTTTTCTTTGTTATTGATAAAACTGTTGAAAATTAAGGACTTACCTTAAGTTCCATATCAACAAAATTTTTTACAAACACATATCACAAATATAGTAACATAAGAATGTTTTTGATTAGAGTGTGTACTAAAAAAATAAAAAAGAAGTAAAAATATACATAACTGTATAAACAAAGCTCTTATGCTCCACTCAGAATCTAAAATACAAAATATTTAATTAAGAATGCATTTACACATAAATATGTAATAAATATGAATTTGTATATATGTATGAATGTTATACTAGTTAAAACTTCACAATCTAAGCACACCAAAAATACGTAATTATGTAAAATCCCTCATCCTAGATATCAAGTACTGATCTAACATTTCCTACAATTCTAAATAAACCTAAAAATGTTATGTAATAACTCTTGTGATAGAGTATGCATTTTAGATTTTAGTATTTTACAAACTTATTAAAAGTTGAAAAAAATATTTTCTAAAATTAAATACTCATAAAATATAATTTAATGGTATAAAATGTTAAACCATCAATGTAAAATAATCATATGAAATACATACCAGTAATTTATGATATTTTCGAACTAAAATTGAGACAAGGCGCAATAATCTGACTGTAATAGCATAATGGGGTCTATCGTCACCACGATGATTTGAAGTAGCACTATTAGCACTAATACCTCCCATCATCATGATTGATGAATTATTACTTCCAGAGCCAGATGAAACACCAGTAACAGAATTAGTGATTGTGTTTCTTCTGCCACTACTACTGCCACTGTGATGTTTAATGTTGGGTGAAAATAGCTTGATGACTAATGCACATACACGTTCTTTTAATAGGAATCCAAATTCGGAGTGCTAAAAACAATCATTAACATAATATAACTAAATTTCCACTAAAGAAATCTATTTGTATTACATTATTATTAAGTATTTATTAAAAGTTATTAATAGTGTATTAATAGGTCAATTAAAATTATGAAATAAGAAATTTTATATTAAAATTGTACAACTAAAATAAAATGAGTGATATTGCTAAGTTTAAAACATTGTATCATCTAATTGAATATATTTTTAATTTTAGATAAGTAGCAAAACAAATCAATAATTTTATATATTTAATACAATTTTATTCAGACCAGTTTCAAACAATTAAAATTGAATAATTTGTCATCACATTATTAAATTAATGATTGAATCATAATATAATTTAATTAAGTAATTTTTAAGTATAATATCTGAATAAACATTATTCATTTTAGATATTTATACAGAAGCTTCAAAATTTATTTTATATATTAAATATACTAGTAGGTGCCAAAAAATCGCAATGCCTATCACCTAAATTAATTAAACCTTTAGAGTGCCTCTATTAAAGTAATAACACCACCAATATATCTCCACAAAATTAACTTTTATTACAATTATACATTAATTTTCTTTAAATTATTAACCGATATTAAAAAATAAATTCAAATGTAAAATGTTCATTTTTCAAGCATTCCAAAACTGATATAAATTAGCAGTAAAATATATATGTATATATATATATATTCTAAAAGTATCTGATAACTTTTTCAAGTAATCAAATATGGATTCTAAATATATTTTTTGAAAAGTATTTGAATATTATATATTCTGAATATTTTATCACATATTTATTCAAATATGTATATAGAATATAAAATAAAAGTTTCCTTTACAAAACTACCAATTGGGCTAACCTATACAAACCCAAGTCAAATCAGTTAAAGAGCAGGATCAATTCTATAAAGAAAGTCAAGTCTAACTATTCATATGAAAAAGGTCTAAGAAATAAATCTAAAAATTAAGTATAGTAAAAAAAAAAACATTGCTTAAGAATAAGCTGTTTAATTTTCATAATCAATTTATATATATATTAACGTGCTGGAATTACCGTACAACCAATACTATCATATCGATTTATTTGAAATTTTCAGAAAATGTATTTAATATTATTTATAGGTGCACTAAGTAAAGATTTTTCAAAATTCAACCTCTAAATAGTTGAAATTGGGTTTATTTTAATATATTATAATATGTTGTATGTTCATCATTGTAATTATATATAAAGCTCTATTATAATTTTGAAGGCAGTTTGTATATAAATATTTAATTGTTTATTTAGTTACTTTATAGTATAGATGTTTACAAAAAGTTTGATAGCAACCAATTAAATTATTATGATTGGCAAAATTACAGTAAACGTGGCACCATAATAATATAAAAGTATAATTTAGAAAAATGAATGTATGTATGTATGTATGTAGTATGTTCTCGGTCTCTACAGAACAGATACTATTCAGGTTTTCATTAATATATAGGGTGTTTCACAACCTCACAAGTATAAAATGTTCAAGCCCGTTTATTTGCAACTGGGAAGCAAGATTTTTTTATGAAAAAGATAACATTTTCTGAGTCAACTAGTAATTTATAATTTTTAGAAAACAGAACGAGTAATTACTTTATAGAACACAGGTTGAAAATCAGCTAAAATAGACTCTAACAATTCTAGACCAAACGTCCGGGTCATTTCTGTCATGCCCACCAGCCAATATGGACGATCGGTGTTAACCAATCGTACAAGATCCTATAATTAAAAATTTTACTCATTATAATACAAAAGTAAGATATTAAAAATAATAATAAGTAATTAAAAACACAACTTTATAATACCTGAAACATGAGATATGCATCTGCAGCACAAGGGTTCAGTGCCGCCACTGCAGCAGTAATGTCACTACCAGTTACATTGTTACCATTATATTGACTATGGTGGTGATGGGATGGTAATAGTTGTGTCGTTCTATTAATTTGTTGTATCTTATGGTCTTGTGTTGTTATAGATGCATCTATACCATTCCGTTGCTCATATGTGTTCTCATTATCTATGCCACCACTACTATGTTCTATGAGTTGCTGTTCAAGATGCTCGTCTTCATGTAGAACACGTTCAAACACTAAAGCTACAAGCTGTCGTACAGTAGCGCCTGCAGTGTTAATGACTGCCTGAGAGTCTTTAGTAAAATGGAGTCGAAAACACAACACTAAATTCTATAGTACACATATGACAAAATATAATATTAATAATACATTACAATATACTCAAACTCATCTTTATTGTATTGAGTACAGTTTTACACATGTTATTATTACCCTAGCCAGAGTTTCTCCACGGACCACACAATCAGTTGTCAAAAGTAATGTGACACTCTGTAGAACTTTCACATGTTCTGTTCCTGACTCCATTAACATCCATAAGGTGTCAGTGATATAACGAGCACCTTTTTGGTCAACAGCCCGATGTGTGATCAGTTTTTGTATGGTCCCCAAACACATCTAATAGTACAATGGCAAACATAAATATTTATATTTATTTATTGGTAAATGTAACAAATGCTTCTGATTAAGCGTTTAATCCTATATTCAAACCTTGACAATTTTTGGCTCTTTGGTCTCACATCCCTGCACCACTGGGTATAGTATTTGATTGACAACGTAATATATCTGGTGATGGTGATGATTTGTCTGCTGTTGCTGTTGTAAGTGATCAGCCGCGATGGCTGCAGAGTTCCTCAGTTTCACAATGGCCTCTTCAGATGCCTACAAAAACAGCACAATGCATAAAATAGAAAACTAGAAACCCTAATTTGCTCACTTATGCACACGGTGACATTCAATATAGAACACATACCTCTTTGATCTGCGGATATTTCTTCTTTGTCTCCATTGACAAGCACTTAAAATCGTTCTGCAGCGACTCCAATAGCTTGATAGCATTCTCGTTGTCGGTGACGGACGACGGCGACGACGCACCGCCGGCCAGTCGCCGATGGGCCATGACAGCAGTCAGCCGTTTGCGCGAGGTCGATGTTTGGATTTGTTTATTTAATTAAATTATTTCACTAGCCTACCTGCCACCCGTCGATTGCGGAATAGGACAATAACACCTTTATTGTACGCCCACTAAGCTACGGACACGATACTCCCAATTCGTTTTAACTGCATGAAATTCTCTAGGACAAGTGAAAAATCTATTATACAGTTAGAAAATGGTAATTCGCACGTACCTACGTGGGTGAAACGGACGGTGCCGTACTCTTCAACATTATTTTCTACTGAATTACAGTAGTCAGTAATAGCGATAACGAAATTACCTGTAATCGTTGGCCACAATATTGATGTCGTCGATGGTATGTAATCACAGCACAATTAATAGTAATAAGCTGTTGTGTATAGTAATACATCTATAATAGTTGTTATAGTAGTAGTAGTAGTAATAGTAGTATTAGTAGTAGTAGTAGTAGTAGTAGTAGTAGTAGTAGTAGTAGTAGTAGTAGTAGTAGTAGTAGTAGTAGTAGTAGTAGTAGTAGTAGTAGTAGTAGTAGTAGTAATAGTTGTAGTAGTAGTAGTAGTAGTAGTAGTAGTTGTTGTAATGATAACACGACGGCAGAGTGATAACTTTATCACTGCAATAATAATTATTGTTGTGGCTGCAGCCTGCAGTACATCAAATTTTGATATTATTATAATTGAATTACCTAATAGTTTCAATGGAACTATTTCGTACGATAGGTATTTCAGAATAAAATTATTTTTCAGATATTAGAAGATACTAGAGAATAATAAAGTATTTTTAATTATACGTATTCTCATCTCGTCTTCATGTGTATTATATTGCTATAACTAGAGAGCCTAGATAATAATTTTATAATAATAAATTATCTAGGCTCACTCTAATTATAAACATCAATCGACCATCATTTTGCCATGACCCACACAGATATATATAATAATTATTACATAAATATCTCAGCGAGTAGCGACCCTTGAAATTATGTTGTATTAGTCTTATTATAATTATATTTTATATGCGATTACAATGTGTAGAAGATAATTTCTAAACCATGGTTGTACAATTTTACATAAAAAAATTATTATGACTTAAATATAAATATGATATAGATATATAGAATAAAGTACATATTATTTTATATAAAATATATAGCTATATATATATTTATTTGTGGCATATATACAGATAGCATAAGCCTTTATCAGTGTTCAATTTTGGTTTATCAATTATCATAGATAATATACTGTTCACACACTAAAATTTTAAATTATTGTTCACAATTTTTTTCATTTGTTTTATGTTTATAGCTTAATGCAAGGTTGGGTTGAGATAAATACCTTGGTTTATTGTATTTTAAATTGTAATGTATGAAAACTAGATACAGCAGTTAACTGAGTACTGTTTTATTCAAAATTGATCTAATATTGCATTCTTATTTGGTATGGAAACATTAAAATGAAGTAAACGTTGTATAACTAGTTGCAACTTTATAATTGGAAAAAACACATGTTTGAAAGTATCAGGCGTCAATAAACAAGAATATCTTTGAGCCTTATATAAGGATTATAATTACTTTTTTTTTTAATAAAATGTTTAGCTTCTTTTATTTGTTGGATTGATTTTGAATTTAAGATTTTTAATTTTCAAATAGATACATACTTTTTGTTATTTTCATTAAGACGTATACGAAGGTAGTTTATATATTTATACACATATGAATTGATATATAAATTAATTTTTTACAGATGTTAAAGACATTTTATAGAATAAATATATTGAATTGTTTTAAAATACTCTTCTTATGTTTAGCAATGTTATTAAATTATTTTGTTTTAGATCCTAAGAAGCAATATGGAAACTGAACAGAGTATTATGATTTATTTTGATAATGGTGATCACGTGCAATTAAACAAATCATATTTAATCAAGCATAGTTCATATTTCGAAGCAATGTTCAGTGGTAAATTCATAGAATCTCAATCAGAAGACCGAATACAATTAAAGGTATTTAAAGATAGATTTATTAATAATTTTTACTTACTGTGTATACCTTACGTGTATACTTAAAATATCTCTTTAAAATGTAGTATCTATTACTAGTTATTCAAAAATATTAACATAAATATGTTTTATGGGCTGGATAAAAAAAAAAAAAAATTTTCTAGCCAATTTTATATAATATATTACACTTTATTTAGTATGGTTACCATAATATTATTCTATTACAATAATTAACAATACAATATTACCAAACTATTACAATAATAAAGTTATTCCCAATAACATATTTATGATTAGTAATTTTTCCTTCTAGAAGAAAAATATTGATTAACATGCTACATTTAAAGTTTTTTAATTTTAATACCATTCTTTTAAAAATAACTGATTATTATATTTGTTTGAAAATTAAAACAACTTTCAATTTCAGGATATAAATAATAGAGGTTTTATGAGCGTCATTAATTGTTTGAAATGTGGTTATATTAAATTTGAATGCATGGAAGAGTTACTTCTTGTGTTAGAAACATCACAGCTTCTTCAATTCACGGATATAAGTCAAAAGTCCATTCAACTCATTAAAGAGAAATATTTGTTCACAACTCATGCAATTTCTATATTCTCACTATCTTTCAGACTTGGATTGCAAGAACTATATGAAAAAGCACGTATATATATCTTATACAATTTTAAAACATTTATGGCTCAGAATAGAGATAGTTTTTTTGAATTGATTGGAGAAGATTTGCAACTTTTATTAAATGACAATGGTTTGAATGTCGATAGTGAAACAGATGTGTATGATTTAATTATCGATTGGTGTTCTGAGACCCGCAATTATGATGTTGAATATGAAATGGCTATTAATTGTGTACATTTCAATTCTATGACTAAAAATCAATTACAGTGTTGTATTTTAAAAACTAGCAATTTAAGTTTACAAAATACTATCAAACAATACATGAATTATACAAATGAAAGCGAAAAGTTAACGGAATTATTAATTAGACCAATACGAAGTGTTCCTTATGTTTTGTGTGCTATGAAAAATGAAGAAGATGGCCATGCCTTCATTTACCGTTGGGATTGGGCTTCTCTGAAATTTACAAAGTTTCTTAAATTGGACCCATTACCTTTAGATACATTTGGGTATCATGTGGTTATTAAAGGTAAAAAAAAACTAATTTTTATACATTGTAAGTGTGTTTAACGTTTATTAATTAGGAATTAATATTTTTAGAAATGGATATATATGTATTGGCTGGAGAAATTGGTTATGGAAGAGGTATGTGGAATGAAGAAGGCTGGAAGTATAATTTATTAACCCAACAGTGGACAATGTTAGAAGGGTAATTGTTAAGTTAATTTATGATACAAACATGAAAGTAATATATATGTTTTTTATTCAGTTTTATTCCATCCAAAAGACGTCATGGTGTTGGGCATTTTTGTAATGATGAATTATTTCTAATTGGAGGTCTTACTAAACATAGACTGCCCAATGAGCTAGTAGAAAAGTTTAAAATAGATAAAGGTAAATTACTAGTATTAATAGAATATAGGTAGTAAATATAATTTTTATATTGAAAATTTTCATAGAATATCGTTTCCTGTGATTCTTTCCTTCCTGCACTCGGCTTATTTTTTTTTATCAATAGGTATTATTTCTTCTCTTGATAAGTCTCATACTTGAAACGTATCACAGAAAAGTATCATACATAGAAATTATCAAGTTCCTTGGAGAATTTGATTGGCCTGAAATCATAAAATGTCTTGATATTAATTTGGCCACAAATGCATTATATGATGCCTTACATTTTTGTTTGTTAAATTTTGCACGGATGAATAAATATGTGAGATCAAAGTTCTTTTTCTGGTTATCTAAAAATTTAAAATTCATCTTTTTATCAAAAAAAAAAAAAAAAAAAAAATGAAAAAAAGCATATGCACTTTATAGGACTTTTCATAGGACTCTAGATTATGTGGAATTCTTAAATCTTCACATACAAGATAAATATAAATCTAAATGTTGCTATAAAGCATTCATTAGATGCATCGAAGTTTTAAGAACAATTTTCGTTAATTTTGGGAATTTGTTTGAAACATAAAATATAACATGAAATCATAAATTCTCTTGAACTAACATCAGTTTTTAATAAAAGAGACTTAAGTATTATTTTAACCAGTAGTCTATTTAGACTGCTGGTTAAAATACCAGTGCACATATCTAATTCATCAGCTGTAAAATCTGTAAAGCTTTAGGGTTTTTAAAATGTCTGTTATGCCAATTCAAGCTGTTCTTCTTCCTCAAGATTCTCTATTACTCACTAGTTTGTCCTCTATTAGAGTATTGCTTCTAGTCTGACTTATGGAAATCCTATATTGCTTCTGACTCTTTGACTCTAGAGTATGTTCAAAGGTGCTTCCTCTTCTTTGCAAGATATGTCCTTAGTATCAACCATATTAAGCATGACTATGTTCCAGTTCTACATTCTTTAGGACTTTTTAAATTAGCTGATAGAAGGTCGGATGCCAATTTAAAGTTTCTTCAACAAATTATTGATTTACATATTATGATGCACCCACTTTTCTATCTTGAATAAAATTCAGAAGTTCCCAGCACTCTACATGTTCGGTCTTTCCATTTGTCATTCCTTTTATTGACTCTAATTATGATCATAATCACTTCATTGACTTGTTAATGTGTTTAGCGAATATGTCTAGTACATTTTGTAAGCTATCTTGGCCACATACACTGTGACTATTATTTTTAAGAGTGAATTATTATGTATTTTAATTGTATTATTGTGTTATTGTAAATTTACCTTTTTACTTCTGTCAAAATAATTGCCTGATTGGGCATAGGCATTAATAAATAAATAAATAATTGATTTATTCTAGATAAAAATACACTTCTCCGAGTTGAAAGCTACTTGTGTCATGATTTTGGAAAAAATGTGGATCGAGTAATTTATTCTTGTTTGGAGTATAAAGGAAAACTAGTAATGATAACAAAAGGGCATAATCCCATGTGGTTTGAATTACGTTCCAGTAAATTTAACTCAACAAGTTATAAATGGGATGGTCGTTTAATGAACATAAAAGCAATCATTATTTGTGCGGTTACTTATCTTGATAATGTTTATGTACTCAGTGAGTTATTATTTTTTCATTGAGTTATATTGTCAATATTTTGTGTTAATTTATTTTTATTTTTTTATTTTATTTAGCCTACAATGATCAGTATATAATTGTATTGTATTCTTATAATCCTATTGAACAATCAAGTCGAGAAATAAAATGTTTTAAAACTACATATGTTGAAGGAACTACAATGTGTGCTTTCAACATTAATAAAGCTATGGTATTTAATAATAACATACTTGAGTATTATTCTATAGATAACAACATATATAAAGAATGTACAACTCAAATAGATAATTCATTTTTCGCAAACTATTTTTTTAGTATTCCAATTTATTAAAGTAAGATATAAGTATTAATTTGTTGTAAACATATTTATAAGATTAGTATTAGTTATTATTAGTATTTTTTTACGTTGAATACTGTTTAAAATTTAGCATAGAAAAAATTAACATATATTAATTATTATTTTTTTTTTTATATACTTATACACATTTATCTTTAATATTTTAAATGCATGAATTATTTTAACTTATAAATCATTATAATATAGTAATATTTTAGATTCTGAGTAAAGCTAAGAAGCTATTTAGTTATAATTTACTGGACTTATTTTTATGTATAAGTTATGAAATAAAAATGCCCAATGCTTGGTACGTTAATTTTAAAAAGTATTTGATGTAAATCTTTGTTTCTCAAGTTCAAAAGGAATGATTCTATTCAAGTTTCTCATTTATGAAATGGTGTTTAATTTTCTTGTTTCATCATAAGAACATTTTTTGTAACCAACAATTTAGATTCTGAACGAAGTGAAGAAGCTAGTGTTTTTACAATGATGTTTATTTTTTTTATTTTTTTTTCAAACCAAAAAATTTGATCAGTAACTTGTTGAAAACGTATTTGCCTAGATTGTACTTTAGAGAGGTCATTTTTTGAAATTCTCAATTCTTCAATTTTTTTTTTTTTTTGGAAAAAACTACCCAACATTTGACAAAAACAACTCGGAAACCATCATTTTTTGATCCGAACTATATGAAAATTTAAACATAGATAGAAAATCATATAAGAAAGATTTTGGCGCATGAAAATTTTGAAAATGTGAAAAAAAAATTTTGGACATTTTTCTAACATTTTTTTTCTCATTTATTTTTTATATTATTAACTTCCCTCATTCAAAATCGTTTTATTGAAAAAATGATGTATTATTTCTTTAAAATTCAATACACCTGTCAAGAGAATCCCACTTGTCATGCAAAGAATACACATCGTGTAAAGTATGTCCGGCTTTTTTAATATCATATTGTAATTTTTTCAAAAACTAAAAATATTTATTGCTAAAAAAAGTTAATTTATTTTCATCATTTTCACTCATTAAAAAACAAAAAAAGAACTATTTTCATCTGTATACAAGTTAATAAAATAATATACAATATAGGTACCTTTTTTAAATAAACAAAAATTAAATCAATTTTTTATAATACAGGAACAAGAATAAAAAAAAAAAAAAAACGGTTCCTAACATTATCAAATATTATTCTAGTCCAGTATTTTTTTTTTTTTTTTTAATAAGAAATTAATTTTGTTCTAAAAATGTTGAAAGGAACTAATATAAATGAATATGGCTATTTTTTCCAATTAGAAATATCTGAAACTTACTCATATATATGTTTATTTTTTTTTTCAATTCTGTAAACACTTTTTTATATAGAAATATTGATCCTAGAGCCTCGATCAGCCACTTTTTGATATAAGCATCGGTTTTAGATGGTACTTTATACTAAGTATTTCTCAAAATTCACATTATTTCAAGGAGTTTACACTTGACCTCATTGTTAGTAATTGTGATAACCACAATTTCCATGGTTACTATGATTACTATGACTATCATAATTACCACGATTCCATGGTTACCTCCCCCCCCCGTGTTATTCATGATAAGATAGCAACCAGGGTAATGTAGTAATTATTGTTACATGGTTTGGTGTTTACTGCATATTCAATGAACCTTAGCTCAGAATTTTTTTATTAAAGAAAAATGATTAATCATGAAAATACACTCACCAAGGATATCCCCCCTCTCAGTAAAGCAAAGTATATCCATGGACAAAGTCTGTCCAATCTTTTTCTAATCAATTTGCTAATTTATGTAGAAATTATTAAAACAATATTAAGTGAAGAACATATTGGATAATTTTCAATAATTAACCTAACCAGTGATTGAACCAAGTAGTATTTAGTATCTAGAATTATACTATGACAAGTTTCTATTGTAAAATATACCTGGTGAAAGAAAATCTCCTTAATTGTTTATCTATATACATACTCTACAAAATCATTAAATTGAATATATTTTATTTTATTAATTAACTATATTATAATTATAATGTATGTACTGATACTTGTAGGGTTTATATATATATATATATATATATATATATATATACAGTGGAACCTCAATAACTCAAATCTCTATAAGTCGAATTTTCGATAACTCGAAGAAATGCCTTGGCCCCTGCCTTACAATATATGATATGTGTGTTAAATTTTCTCGATAATTCAAATTTCGCTAACTCGAATTTTTCGATAAGTCTAAGTAATTTTAGTTGAATTTTGGCTTATAACTCAAATTTATATATTAATTTATTATTCGAATAATTTAAAACGTACATACCTCGATAACTCGTTGGTCAAATAACCAAGAGTATTATTATAAATAATGATAATCGTAATCTAATCTTTACCTTTATGCTTAAAAGGTACAGTTATAAATTTAACGATTAATGT
>JAIPRM010006259.1:0-19015 GCA_025469315.1 Stegophylla sp. TES_Ste_2020 | reverse complement strand
GAGGCAAAAAACTACCTAAAATTTGACAAAAACGACTCGGAAGCCATCGTTTTTTGATCCGAACTATTTGAAAATTTAAACATAGATAGAAAATAATATAAGAAAGATTTTGGCGCAACAAAATTTTGAAAATATGAAAAAAAAAATTTGGACATTTTTCTAACATTTTTTTTTTTTTTTATATTATTAACTTCCTTCGTTCAGAATCGTTTTATTGAAGAAATGATTTATCGTTTCTTTAAAATTCAATACACCCTTCAAGAGAATCCCACCCGACGAGCGAAGTACTCACTTTTTCTCCTATGGATCTTATTAACAAAGTTTTTTTGCTAAATTCGTGTCGGCCCAATTACACCACTATGGAATTCCACTCTTCAGAACCTAATAATAAATATTTCACGTCTCACGCCCGTCACTAGACCGCGGTAAAACGCACGGGCTCTTGAACTCTCGCTTTGCCCTTTAGTTGGAAATTTCCTAGCGATCGGTTAAACGGGTTAGACAACCCGTCGGGGCATCAACCCCCGGGGGGCTTGAAAAACAATCGAAGCAAATGAATTTTTCGTTTTGATGTATTTTAACTGTAACGATGACGTCGTATACGTACCAAAAACGAATTGAGAATGTACTCTCTCGTGTTTAATAAATTGTGTTATTGTCTTTTTTACGCGTCCTAGGCATATAATGTAATTTCGATACGGAAACTGTACATATCGATGTGTTTTTTGGAGTCGATAGGAAAAAAAATAAATAAATAAATAAATATTAATTAATTATATAATGGCGACAATATTAATAATAATTTCGCGTTCCGGCATAAGAGAAATATGATGATGATGTGATGTTTATGATTTTTAATTCAAATTTTTTTTACGGGGTCCGGGTTGTGATCAATACACACACTGTGTGTTTCTGCTGGGGCTCTGTAGGTTTCATGATGAAGATCACGCTAACCTGCTGAACTCCATGTGGTTCATAGCGATCACGTTCCTGAGCGTGGGCTTCGGAGACATTGTGCCAAACACTTACTGCGGTCGTGGCATTGCGGTCACCACCGGCATAATGGTAAGAAGACCGACTCCAGAACATTCAATTCAAAAAAATATTTCCCAACGGCCCTCCCCCCCCTCGACTTAAGCGACCGAAAATCGTCCTATATCCAGCAGATAGCTTCTAAAAAAAAAAAAAAAAAAATCTGGCGTGCTTGCTTGGGAAATGCATTATAAGTAAAGTTTTTTTTTTTTTTTTTTAATCGAGGGAGGTGTACATAGTTTTTATAGCGATACCCCCGGGTACGGACAATTATTATTATATCATTTAGACGAGTAGATCGGATACCCGAATAAGGGATTCGCGTTGACGATCCTTATAAATTCAAAAATTGTGTTTGGGATGACACGCTGCAGGTCTGTCTGTCGACTCAAACACATCTAAGTACGTACACGCACCAGTGATAATAATAATAATAATAATAATAATAATAATATAACGCGAACACCAGCTTTGTGTAGTCTGACACTATAATATACATTCTTCACTACCCCCCCCCAGTCCTACCCCACAGAACCGAATGCTGTTTTACGCGAATCCCTTTGACACCGCGACAATGATACAATAATAATACTTAACGATTACAAGTGGGGGAAAAAAAAAAAAATAAAAAAAATAAACGTTTCAAAGTGATCGTTACCACCGTCCACGCAAATTCCAAGTGTCTTTCACTCTCCGAAATTCCGAACGCCGAAATGATGCAATGTTGTTCCTTATTGAAGCGCTTTACAATATACGAATAATAATAATAATAATAATAATGACACACCATACGCACAAAATCCCTTGTATACAGTAGTTTCGAGTATACACACATAGGTATATGTAGATAGATGGCTTTAGATGACGTATGATAATATCATAGATATTCCGTACGATAATAACATATTGATGTATAGCTGATAGCATAACAACAGTTGATTCGTATCCTACCTATATATTACGATAATATTATTATTATTACTATAACTTTTGTGAAGTCATAAGCGATATTTATTGTAAAAATTTTTGTCGTTATTATTATTATTATTATTATTTTGTTTTTTATTTTTTATTATTATTATTATTATTATTATTATTACTTAGAAATTAGACACTTCCGAAAGCATAGACGCACACACAAGTCTTAGATTTAGGTTAATAATCACGTACTAAACAGAAAAAAAAAAAAATCATAATTATAATATTATACAACGACACGGCGTTGTGAATAGGCAATTATGGTGTCTCGATGCACCGCGTAAAAATGTCGACATTTTTTTTTTTTTTTTTATATACTCGCTCCTATTTTCGACTCGAAAACAAGCAGTATATATTTTTAGAATATTATATAAGCATAATTATACGATATTATTATGCTATTAATCGAGTACAAAAAAAAAATCCAAACAAACAGGATAGTATGAAAAACATTTTTTATAATATTTTTTATTACTTATAAACACTTAACATATTATTATTATTTTCTAATCGCCATGCAATGTAAAATGTATCACACGCTTTGTCTAACACTGTTTCGCCTCATTCACGTTTCAACAAGAAAACAAACAAACAAAAAACAATAATAATAATAATAAAACAATGGGCTTTTACTAAAACAAACAAAAGAAAAAAAAACTCTACTAGAGTCATAAAAATGTGTAAATAATTTTTCAATCTTTATTTTATTTTTTTTTATGTACTAATTCGGGATGCACGTAGTAACTTTATTTTTTATTTTTAAGTAAAACTGTACAGGAATACGTCTTTGTTTAATATTATTATAATATTGCATGAACATAAAAAAAAAAAAAATTATATATTTACATATATATATATATATATATATATGTGTGTATATACATGCATATATCATATTATAATAATAATTATATATGTTATCGCAGTGAGTATTCGAACGCGGTAATGCTAATGATTAAAGAACAATTTGACGCAAGTAAAAATAAAAACTATGTTAGATATAATAATTAAAGAATAGATACACGTTAACAGTATGCCAGTAGAGTTTAACTCGTTTATTTTCACGTACGCCAATAAATATACATATTATGTATAAGAGGAATTCATTTTATTAAGAACACCGGTTAATATAGTGACAACGGCTTGATCGGTACGATTTTCCGTTAGCCAAAACAAATGAATGATTGTAGTGCAGGGGTCGGCAGCCTGCGGCTCGCGAACCACATGTGGCTCTTTCGATCTTAAGTTGCGGCTCTCCAGTTCCACACGCAAAAACTAAAATTTCATGTTCAAAAACGAATAATTATATTATTTTTATTGCTTTTAGAAATTTGAATGAAATAATACATAACAATAATAACTTTATAGTACCTGGATGGAGCACAGGCTATCGTAGTAAAATATAATTATTTATAGCACAGGAGAAGTTTTTTCCGTGTTTACAAAACATACCGTTTAAAACCAATAACCGCAATATGATAGTGGCTCTTTAAAATCTGAAAAATTACGTTCATTGTAACTTTTAGCTCTTCCGTCAAAAAAGGTTGCCGACCCCTGTTGTAGTGGCATATATATTCACTGATCATCTATAGCAGCGGTCCCCAACCCCTATTTCTCTTCCGTACCCCCAACTTAAATATTTTACTACATTGTACCCCTATTATGATTCGATTCTAAGTTTTAAAATTTTTTCTCATAACTGATCTTAAAACGTGTAAATAAAAAGCCAATTTGAATATTTTTCGCTCCTCGCGATGCTCATGATGGTGGATGTATGTATATTGAATTTTAAAGAAATTTCTTCAACGGAACGATTTTGAGTGGTGCTTTCGATTATTTAAAGACTCGAAAATTATAAAATTTATTATAATCGTCAAAAAATTTGAATTACTACTCAACTATTTTTATATCCCACTATTGACCGACAACAGAAAAAAAAATGTTTTGATGAGAAAAAGATACTGGAAAAAACTTTCTAACGTTTTTTTTTTTTTTCACATCTTCAAATTCACACTATCATTGCTACATAATGTCATATATATATATATTTATATTAAATATACATTCTATAATCTATAATCTATAAACTGTGTTTAAAAAATAAGTCGACGGTTAAGTTTTTATTCGTGACAGAAACTTTTCAAGTTTAATAACATAAATTGCATATTTCCGAAATGAACCGTTTAAATAAATCAAATTCGACTTTTTCCGCAGTTACCCAATTATTTTCACGTACCCCTTGAAATCATCTCGAGTACCCCTTGGGGTACGCGTGTTACATAATGTTATTGTAAAAAAAAAAAGTGTATACTTCGCTCGTCGGGGTGTTCTTCGCGCGACGGGTGGGATTCTCTTGACGAGTGTATTGAATTTTAACAAAACGATAAATCATTTCTTCAATAAAACGATTCTGAACGAAAAAAGTTAATAATAAATGTTGGAAAAATGTCTAAAATTTTTTTTTTCACGTTTCCAAAATTTTCTTGCGCCAAAATCTTTCTCATATTATTCTCTATCTATGTTTAAATTTTCATATAGTTTGGATCAAAAAATGATGGTTTCCGAGTCGTTTTTATCAAATTTTGGGTAGTTTTTTCAAGAAAGGAAAAAAAAAATTGAAGAATTGAGAAATTCAAAAAATGACCTCTTTAAAATACCATCTAGAGGGGAATCCGGTTTCAAAAAGTTGCTGATCGAAACTTTGGACAAGTATTTCCATACGAAAAGTTGTACACAGAAAAAATAAAAAATAAACATCATTATAAAAACACTAGCTTCTTCACTTCGTTCAGAATCTAAAAAAATGTTAGTTGGATATAGTAAATAAATAAATGAGTACTATTATTGGCATAATATTATAATCTTTGCGGTACACCACAAACGTAACAGGCAAAAAGATATATTGTAATAATATTTACACTCACGGGTTAGTGCCAATTATTATTCGGCACAATTGACAAACACGCGTTCGAACACTTACCCGTCGTATATAATGTATAATATAAACTGTAGTTACGGAAAACGGGGAAATCTTGACGACAAAAAAAAAAAAAAAAAAAAAACCACCTGAAAAACTACAAGCCTTAGGTTATTATTATAAGTTTAGGTCGATTATTACACCTCTATTCATCAATACGCGCTGCACACGCATTTTAACGCAATTAAAAATAATATTATTTTATATTATTGCGTATACGTCGTGGGCGGAAATTTTAAAACATGACCTAACCTAACAGTGCACGCGACTGCTTAGCTGACTCCAAAACACACATTGATAGTAGAGCCCGGGACGTGTCGAGCTCATATTTTGATTTTCCGCGCGTTCCCCCGATTCTGTTGCCGACTTGTAGTAGGTACATAAAAAACGTAAGTTTTCGAAAGAGGGGGGAAGGGAACATATAAAACGACAATAGCAAAAAAAAAGTTTAGTCAACACGTTTTCGTCATTTGAAAAACACTTCAACCAACGACTCCCGGGGGACGGGGGGGATTCTGTTCAATGTTGTTATTGTTATTTATTTTATTATTATTTTTTTTTTTCGACAAACCGAATAGAGAAATAATTTTTTTGTTTCTGATTTACTAATCGGACATTTTTATGTGTCATTATAACATATGATATGCGACCACCGCGGCAACTACCACAGATCAGAAGTATAATTATAAACAAAAGAGTTAAACACTACGCTTTTAATATAAATAATAATAATTTAACTGTTTCAACAATAATTCAATTTAATAATAATAATATATATATATACACGATATAAATACAAAAAATCAGCATAATAATAATATCTATAATTAGTACATACCTAAAGCATTTTTAATTTGCATGAATAGCTATTATCATTATAACATATATTATTATTATTATTATTATTACTATTACCATTAATATCATATTATAATAACCACTAGTAAAAAAATTTTAATTTTATACGCACGAAAATTCTATACTCACATACGATTTTCGTTCACGTACATTAACTTAAACAATATATTTATATATATATATATATGTATATATAAATATGTGCATCTCATCAATCATATTTTATAAAACAAACTTCAACACAAACTATTATTCATAACTTTGCATGAACAAATTTATGTTGGCTTTGATCATATCGAACACAATAGACAACTATATTATTATAATAATAATATTATACTAACTTTAATATGTAGAGTGTTGTTTTTTGTCCTTAAAAGTTTCTTCTTTTTTTTTAATTTTCCCCACACCAACATTTTCATTTCACGTCCTCGAATATTAATCGTGACCGAAATTGGATTTACAGGGTGCCGGGTGCACTGCTCTTCTGGTGGCCGTCGTGTCACGCAAGATGGAACTCTCCAGGGCTGAGAAACACGTTCACAATTTCATGATGGACACGCAACTCACAAAACGAGTACGTCTCAAATTATAGTGTCATCGCCGCAGAATCAGAGGGACAATAACTGATAAGGGCTCCGTGCGACAACGAGACAAGTCCATATTTTGAAATTATCCAGGAGACTATATGTTTTATTTAACGAAAACTTTAAAAATTTATATATTTTTTTTTTTTGAAAATTTGACATAAGTATCTTTTATCTCATGTTAATAGTCATTTTGATTTCACATTTATAAATACATTTTTGATCTTCTAAAATAACACTTAGTAGAAGTATGAAACATATTATGGACTTGCCTTGTTTTTTCCCCATAATATTATGAACCAGACAAAGTCCATTTACTCAATAACTCCATAAAATATAAAATATAATCATTGGACTTGTCTCGTTGCGTTGCACGGAGCCCTTCAATTTTAATGTGCCTTTTTCGATTTAATATTTATTTATTTTTTTTTTTTTTTTGTTTTTTCATTTCATTTAACAACTTTCGTTTTTACAAAATCAATTGCATTCGGTTTCAAATTTCATTAATAAAAGGAAACGTTGTCGCACGGTGACAAATTGGTCCGTTATAAATATTTGTACGCGTTTCGTTGTTGTTTTTCAGCTGAAAAATGCCGCGGCTAATGTGCTCAGAGAAACGTGGCTGATCTACAAACACACCAGACTGGTGAAAAGGGTGAACGCAGGCAGGGTTCGAACACACCAACGAAAATTCTTGTTGGCCATATACGCGTGAGTGTCTGCCGGAATTCGGTACTACAAAATATTATATAATAATATGTAGATGTCAATGGAAACGTCGTCTGACGGAAAGGATGTATTAATGAAAAAAAAAAAAAAAAAACCTTTCCCGCAATTACACGCGGTTTTGCGCTGTTCGTGTCAAAAATATTCGTCGTCGACGTTGCTACGCGGCGTATCTTACGATTTCAGTCCCAAATGCGAATATGGACGGGGTGTATTTAATTTTATTTTCTGAACTTTCCTTTTTTTTTTTTTTTTTTTTGATTCTGAACGAAGTGAAAAGAAGCTAGTGTTTTTACAACGATGTTTATTTTTTATTTTTTTTTCTGTGTACAACTTTTCGTATGGAAATAATTGTCCAAGAGTTTCGATCAGTGACCAGTTTTGAAACCGGATTTGCCTCTAGATTGTACTTTTAAGAGGTCATTTAATTTTTTTTTTTTTTTTGGAAAAAACTACCCAAAATTTGACAAAAACGACTCGGAACCCATAAATTTTTTTGATCCGAACTCTATGAAAATTTAAACATGGATAAAAAATAATATAAAAAAGATTTTGGCGCAAGAAAATTTTGAAAATGTGAAAAAAAAATTTTGGACATTTTTCTAACATTTTTTTTTTCTCATTTATTTTTTATATTATTAACTTTCTTCGTTCGTTTTTTGATAAAATGATTTATCGTTTCTTTAAAATTCAATACACCCGTCAAGAAAATCCCACCCATCGTGCGAAGTATGTCCGGCTTTTTTAATAGATAATGTTATTATTTAATACTTTATATCCAACATATGCCTGAAAACCCCGATATGATGAATGTGAAATGGCGAATTTCAACCGCATTGAAAATTAAACCACCAAACGAGTAATCTGTTATGAGAGTCAATTCTATAGAGTCCATTGATTATATAATCTTAATTTAAGAGAAATTAGATTTTCACCCATCACGCCACGTTGTCACTGTAAATTTTAACTTATGCATTTTTTTTTTTTTTTTTTGGTTTTTTCCGGGACAGGTTGCGAAAAGTCAAAATGGACCAAAGGAAACTGATGGACAACGCGAACACGATAACGGACATGGCCAAAGTGAGTAACGAGAAACGACCGCCCCCCCCCCCGGGGCCGAATTGTCGGGGCAAATGTGGAGGATAATGACTGATATGTTTTCAGACGCAGAACACTGTCTACGAAATCGTGTCGGACATGAGTAACCGGTACGACGCGTTCGAAGAACGTCTGGTGAACCTCGAAGACAAGCTGGTGGCCTTACAGGAACAGGTAAAAACATATTTTATTGAATCGGTCCGCTTCGGCGACATTTTCAATTCGTTATAACTGTAGGGCAGAGGAAGACTTGTAGCTCTGAAAAAACGTTAAATAATATGCAAACACTTGTGCACTTAAAATATGCATTAACATTTTTTTTTTTTTTTCTTGCGATTTAATATAAAAGTATTAATGAAATAAATAAGCTTTAAAATGAATCAAAACAATTACTTAATTTAAATATAATTTAAACCATTGTCATATAATATGATTAATGATTATGTATCTATTAATAAATTGTATTACAGCAAATTTATTATTATTGCTTTATTCGCAATCCTCGAGCGTTTCTAGGAAATACATATTGTGTCCACGGACAGTCGAAAACAATATTATGCGAGACAAAAATTAAAAGTAAATACATTTTTATCTAAAAATTTTGACTTAATTGTTTCGAAATAAAAACGTCGGTGTGGAAAAAATTGAAACAAGTTCAATATGTCTCAAAAAGTTTAAAACAGAGTATAAAAATATAAAATATGCATTTATATGCAAAAAAAAATTTCGAAATAACTAGCTTTGTAAAAGCACGTCGAAACGTATTTATTTCGTACTCTGCTACTTTTGTAACTGAACAAAACAATTATGCAAATGCTACACAAGTCCTCTGCCCTAGTCATAATGTCCACAAACGCGATACCGATCACATAAAAAAAATTTTCGTAGTTTCTATTCCAGTTCTCGGCAAACAGTTTATTATACGGAACAATTATCATCTTAGATTGTGAACGAAGTGAAGAAGCTAGTGTTTTTACAATGATGTTTATTTTATTTATTTTTCTTTTTTTTTTCTGTGTACAACTTTTCGTATAGAAATACTTGTTCCAAAGTTTCGATCAATAACTTTTTGAAACCGGATTTGCCTCTAGATTGTACTTTTTAAAAAGTCATTTTTTGAATTTCTCAATTCTTCAATTTTTTTTTCTTGGAAAAAACTACCCAAAATTTGACAAAAACGACTCGGAAACCATCATCATTTTTTGATCCGAATTTTATGAAAATTAAAACTTATATAGAAAATCATATAAGAAAGATTTTGGCGCAAAAAAATTTTGAAAATGTGAAAAAAAAAATTTTGGACATTTTACTTACTTATTTTTTTCTCATTTATTTTTTATATTATTAACTTCCCTCGTTCAGAATCGTTTTATTGAAGAAATGAATTATCGTTTCTTTAAAATTAACTACACCCGTCAAGAGAATCCCACCCATCGTGCAGTATGTCCGGCTTTTTATTATTGATTTTTGCATTTTTCCACGAAATAATGTCATTCGAAATGTAAAACCGGATTTTTTTTTTTTATTGATCACTATGACTCATCTTTTTTATACAGATTTGTTTACTCGATATTAATATTTTTCTTCGACTGTATTTATATAATATATATTTATTAAAAAAATTGAACGTTCCTCGGTTGGATGTCAGTCGAGTCTAAATAAATTATACGTCAGTCGATTCCGCGAATCACACTTTACATAATCCGAACAAAAATATAATAAATTTTAATCAAACCACCGTACGGCCATAATAATATTATACCTATACATACTATTATTACATAATCGCATGCACAGTCACCGCCGCCGTCGTAGTTGCATTTTGAAGTAATAAACTTTTATTATATTAGTTTCTTGAACGTATTTTGATTCGTTCGTAAGCGATTCGAAGAGTTTAAAATCGTATAATATTAAACATATACGTACCAATTACACTTAAGAGTGTTCATCCTGAAATCACATTCTTCTTTTATTTTATATCATAGTGTAAAGAATATAATATAGAATAGCCCATACCGTATTAACTATTACGCATAGTGAATTGAAGCAATCAAATGGAATACGCTAAGAGTGTCGACCATTTTGAGAAAAATAAAATTATTTTTCTTATTCGATTGGTACCACTTTAAATTTTCATATTATCATAATATTATATAAGACATACAAAAACAATAAAATTAATTTTAAAGTATAATGACAGTTCCTTATCAATGATCCGATTGAGCAAGGGATACAATATATCGATACGGCAATTTGATTCTTTTCAACAGGTCACTCTAAGCGTATTCCATTTCAATGCTTCATTTAAGTATACGTATGGCCACGGGTTGTTTTATATACATAATGTGGTACATTGATTTTAACGAGAAATTATTACTATCGTTACATCATACGGTATACCTACGTGATGGTGTTCAGATTACTTCAGAACACCTCGTAACTGTATTTAGGTCAAAAATAAATTTTTTTTTTTTTTTTTGTTTTCATCGAGCTCGTGAAAATTAAATAGTTATTTAAAATGAAAAAAAAAAAAGTTTGTTAATGACTTCCGATCAAGCTGACTTTTTTTAGAAGAATCTTTTCGACAAAAAAAACTCAAGAATACGTGCCAAATTTGAGAATATTAAATTTCCACGCGATTACACATTTTCAAGTGATTGAACCCTATTTAAAATTTTGAATCACAGCGGTTTTCGGAAGAGGGGGTGCAAAAAAAAGATATGGACGTCTTTTGAATTTTTTATAGATTATTTTTTTTTTTTTTTTATGTTATACAGCTCTTGAAATGTCATCATGTTTGTCGATATTATTACGTTTTATAATAACGGTATCGTAATAATATAATTTACATAATGACATATTCTCTCCGGACCTAAAAAGAATTTTCTTCCGTTTCCATTTTACAATATAATATTACATTCATACAAAATTTAATTAATACTATATTATTACAGACTATATTATATTTAATACAATATAAAACGATGTGTCAAAGAATAGTATACCTACTGAGTTACAACAATCATCAAAAAAAAAAAAAAAATGATTCGCTCCTCGAGACGAATCCAAAACCATAATAAATTCTCTATGTAACTCAAATCAAAATTGTAACAATTTGAAAAAATTTTCAAAATTAGCTTGGCATTATTATTATAGTAGTATTTATATTTTTACTATAAATTCGTTTCAAGAACGTAACAAAAATACCCAATATAATAGTCAAATAATTATTCACTCATTTCATTATAATTAGTAATTCACAATAATGTTTATTTATTCTTTTTCCTTATTTTCTTTTTTTTTTTTTTATGTATACTCGATTTCGTTTAAAAATACATATCCAAAAGTTTCGAACAGCAACTTTTTGAAACTGGGATTGCTCTTGTTGATACTTTTTTCAGTAATTTTTTTCAAATTCTCAATTGTTTTCTTAAAATTTAGGAAAAACCACCCAAAATTTGACAACAAAGACTAGAAAACTATCTTTTTTTCATCCAAACTTTAAGAAAATTTAAACATAAGTAGACAGCAATATAAAAAATATTTTTATTATTATTATTTCTCTCTCTCTCTACACATATATATAATATATATATATATATATATATATATATATGTACGGTGTTCTTTTACGACCGTGTTCGAAACCATTCGATACATTCAATCGGGTTGGAATTCGATTTGTCTCGTTATCGAAACACCGTGTAGACATCGCGTGTAAGTACGCCCATTCGATGTGATTCGAATCATCGTCAGAGACACGATAAAAAAAACGTATCGGCGAACGTTCCGGACAAGGTTAGGGGTTAGGGGACGCTGAGCATGATGTTATACCATCATGTGTACAAAATATTGTCATCCACACAACAATGACAACGCGAAAACGACCGTGTGTGCCACGCGTTTGTGCGTTTGTGTGTGTACATATCGACGCCTCAGTTCAAAACTGCAATAACTCAAAAAAAACCATAATTGAGATATAACAGTTTTAAAAAACCTAATATTTTCAAATTACTATATATGTATAATTTTTGTTTATAAATGAAATATCCAAATTTGGAATTCACTTGTTACTACATATAAACAAAATGTATATAAACAAAACCCAATTATAATATAACTTTTAAGTATCATTAATTTACAAGGAGTACTTAAGCACATATATATTATCAATATTGAACCAAAATATTACAAAGTTAGTCTGGAAATAACTAGACATATTGCATTATTGAACTAAAATTCTACTTAAATACACGCAACAACTAGACTTTTTGCATTATTGAACTGAAGCACTATACACATAAATTGATATATTACATAAATTAACTAGGATAATAAATTATAAACTAGATAAGTATGTTATAAATAATAAATATTTAATAAGAATTAACAATTTAAAATAACATAATAAATTATAGAAGTAAAAACATAATATTATAATCTGTAAAATCAAAATAGCAATAACTTCACAAATAAACTTGAAAACAAATTTAGAATAATATTATAAAATTATAACTGTATCTTTGTAATTATAAATAACATTATTATAAATAAATTTATATTTACATCGTTTAATATTTTTTTTTAATTTCTGGATTAATCACTTAAATTAATCTCACTGTTGTTGTCTTTGTCTGTGTATGCTGTTTTTAAATTTTCATAAAATGCTCAAACAGTTTTTGGAATTGCATTACTATGGCAAAGAGATAAAAGATCTTTTTTTTAGACTCATTAATTGTACCAGATAAAGTCAATGTTTTTAATTCTCGGATATTGAAATCAATTAAATTACAAACATTTTTCAGTTCAATAACGCAATACCTATGTCTATTTAGTTCACTTTTGAAGTAACCATGCCATTTTTTTACACATTTTCAAAATTTTCTTGCGCAAAAATCTTTTTTATAGGATTTTCTATCTATGTTTAAATTTTCATAAAATTCTAATCAAAAAATGATGGTTTTCGAGTCGTTTTTGTCAAATTTTGGGTAGTTTTTTCCAAAAAAAAAACATTGAAGAATTGAGAAATTCAAAAAATGACCTCTCTATAAAGTACAATCTAGAGGCGCATCGGGTTTCAAAAAGTTATTGATCGAAACTTTTGGACAAATACGAAAAGATGTACACAGAAAAAAAAGACATCATTGTAAAAACACTAGCTTCTTCACTTCATTCAGAATCTAAAAAATAATACCGGTGACGTGAGCACCGGATTATGGTAATTATTGTCTAGTGACTAGACTCTAGTCGATACGGTTAATAAGCCAGTGAGCATTTATTTATTATTATTGTATATTATTTTGAGCGGCGGCATGGCATTAAAAATAAAACGGGTAACGTGACGTTTTTCGGGTGTACATTAAAAACAAATAATAATAATAATATTGTCAAGAACGGCGAAACAATCGGGTCACGGTCAATATTTCGTTAGCGACAAAAACACGGTGATACAAATATATTATAATATAGTGTATACCGACTAGGGTGACCATACGTCCTGTTTTATTATACAGGATTGTCCTTTATTCCCCGGCTCTGTGTCCTGTTGTCTTAAACAAACTTCTCTCGGGACGCTTTTTGTTCCGTGATTTCATCAAGTCTGTCCCATATTAATCCCGTTTTTTTTTTTTACTTTCTATTGATTTAAAATTTTTGAAATTATTGAATAAAATAATGTAAGAATCTAGAAATCTTTCGGATACCGTTAGATCAATTATAAATCGTAAAATGAATTAACAAGTTTTTTTTTTTACAAAGTAAAGTATACAATATGCATGAATAAAGGATTTGAAGAAATTTTAAAAAGTATCGATTTAGTTTCATTTGTTATTTTATGTTTTCCAAAATAATGTTTTTATGTGTTTAAATTTAATCTATACAAATAGGTAGTTTAAAAATTATACTTTTGTCACAATTCAAAAACACAAATATTTATAAATGTAATGGATACTTATTTATTTAAAAATATTATGAAAAATATTTTTGTCCTGTATTTTATTACTACCCCCGTCTGTCCGCCCGTCCGGTTGACCTCGGTTCGCCTTTGGGGTCGGTCATCAACTAACGAATTTTGTTTTTATTTTTTCCCAGCTGGAACTGTTGCCGGAGATTTTGACCCGATGCATAGCACAGAACCAAAACCAGCCGAACAACAACGTGTCGTCGACGACCGAATCCAGGCGCAACTTCCTGCACCCCGAGTCGGCGGCCGCCGCGGCCACCGGAGGCCTGATGCAGCCGTCCGTCTCGTCGCCGGCCGGCAGCATCTCCGGCGGCACGGGCGGCGGCGGCAACCCGCTGGTGTTCCCGTCGTCGTCGGGCGCGCCGGGCGGCGGCATGATGATGTCCATGGGCAACGGATCCACCGTCATGTCGCACTCGCGCAGCGTGCCGCCCACGGGCGCTGGCGGCGCGTCCCACTACCACTGGCCCACCAGCCCGATATTGCCGCCGATCAGCAGCCGGACGCCGCATCTGGTGCCGGAACCCATCCAGCCGTCCAGCTGAGCCTACGCCCGACCGCCGCCAATCGGTAATCATTTTTTTTTTTTTTTTTTTTTTTTGGTTTATTAAGCTTAATATTATGTAAATATCAAAAATGTGCGTACGCCCGACAGCATAGGCGCCTTGAGGGGGGTGCAAGGAGGTGCACCCTGTTTTTTTAAAAAAAAGAAAAAACAGATTTTAAGAAATTAAATGCTGGTGGAAATATTTTTATTTTACATAACTATGAACAAGCTACATACATACGTTTTTTTTTAATAATTTGAGTATTAAGGTTAACGCTTAGGTTTTTTCTAAATTCCTCAATTGCATTTTCATTGAATTTAGTTGTTTAGTATCCTCTTCTTATTTCGTATAAAAACAGCAGCGTGTACTATGCACCACGCTGACTATTCTCGCGGCGCCTATGCCCGACAGCAATAATAATAATTACCAGTGGCAATTATTACAAAATAATGCTTATTAGATAATTATTAGATAATAATCAGGGTTAAATGTATTACTTCAATATTAATATAATTTAAATTTATGATTTTCAAAATACTTGGTAAAAATAATGGTATAGATTAAAAAAAAAAAAAAAAAAAAAACAAGATTAAGGGTGTTCTGTAGGAAGTTTCTTAGGACAATAGGATCGAGGAACAAATTAAAGGATAATCCTGAATAAATAAGACATAATATAGTCACCCTAGTTTAGATCTGATTAGGTTTTATACTAAATTGATCCACTCTAATTTTTTAATCATCCTAACTATACGTGTAAGCACATAGTAATTTTATTGTTATTTTAGACCTCGGAATTTTAATACGTAAAATCTATTCAATCGTTCTACGTTATCTATCTGTCATCATTTATTCAGACTTTAGGAACTATCGTTATCGTTCAATATACACCATGCGTAATGATAACATAACGAAAAGTGTTAAATAAAAAAAAAACAACATTTTATCCTCCTCTATAATTTCATTACTATATTTTCATGTAAAACTCACAAAAAAATACACCGAAAATACCCTTTCAATATCCTCCTCGAAATTGGGGAAAAAAAGATCCAATAACACTTCGATACAGACATATTTTCATTATTGCATTATTCGATTTGTCTAACACGTTTTGTGTAAGAAATACAATGTTTTAGATCAAATTTGTTATTGTTATTATAATAGGATGAACCATACGAAAATTGTATGTTATGAAAATTATCCGGCATTGTTGACATCAGAGAACCGGTGAACGACCCTTACTGACGCTATAATAATAAAAAAGTGGGGAGTTATTTTGAATTTCTTCTTCGGCTCACGCAAGTTTACTTTTCACATATCTGTTTCTCGAGCTATAGACATTAACTATAGGTTTTTTTTCACCATACAATATTCACGAGTAATCTAAGAGAACCGAAAACAAATTTCAACGTGTCGAAAATTCTATATAGAATAGTGGTTCCTAAAATGTGATCCGTGATTCGATGGGTTAGGAAATTCGTGGAATCACAAAAAAAATTATATACCTACGAGTAATCAAACTTCTATTTGCGGTTTTTTTTTTTCATCTGTATTTGTCGGGTGAATTTATATGTCTATACCGTATAAAATCGTTAGATGTTTTTTAATTAATTTTGGAATTTTTCTTTCCTTTATTCTTGTTTTCAAACAAAATTGAAACGTACCAAAACCAGAATGCGATAGGGACTTTCATGGACATAAAAAATGAGTATGAAAAATGAATAACCAATCCTAGTTGTAGGGGTCCGTGGCCAGTGGCGTAGCAAGGATTTTTCATGGAGGTATACAAATTTTGTTAGTAAACTTATTCAGATGTATAGGGTAGGGTTAAAGTGTATAGGTACATTAAAATATTAAAGCTATATACCAGGGCTTTGGACTCGAGTCATTTATTCGGGTTATGGGTGCAGATAAATGAAAAAATCAGATGTTTTAGAATATTAAACATTTCCGGTTACAATCAAATGTACATGTATTCGGGGTTAATTATGGTTAGTTCGGGTGTTTGAAAAAAAAAAACATATTTAATATGATATAATATGAGAGTTTCAATGCGAATACGATATTTAATTATAAAATTTTATTTGAAATTAATATAAAAACAATATTACTTTCTTGAAAGAAAATTCAATGCAAAATAATACTTTAAAGTCATACTTTTTTTTTTTGCCAAAGTAACATATTAACTTCAATCAATAGAAAACCAAAAAAGTTCACCACCATGCTCGTTATTATTATTTTTACTCTATGCGGCTCTGCTGCAGACAGTCCACAGTCTCGCATTTAATCACCTGTTCCCATCAGCCGTTTCCAATGTGAAGCCCGGCGCCAACGTTCTTCATTCTCATTAATTATCATCGTAGTCTTTTTTTTTGGGGGGGGGACGCTTGCGCAAAGAGGTGTGTGGAGGAGCGAGCAGAGGGAGAAAGCCTTTGTAAAGGGCTCGTCGAGCAATGGTGCGCGCGCGCGCGTAACAAGCGGCATATTTCTATTTCCTATTTATAATTAATTATTAATTAAATTTTTCTTTCTCGTGACGCGCGTGGCTTCGTTTACTTTTTAATTAGGTGTATTATTATCATCCGGTCTTATCCGCCGTCCCTTTCCGCGTGGCCGACCCAAATACGTACTACAGTGTACCGGTCTGGCGGATTAACCGTGTAAGGGGCATTTTTGTGAGGAGTTCCATGTTTTTTTATTTTTGTGAACGTATTTCAAATGAATTTAATTGACCAGTGCACGATATAATAACACTCGAGGAGTCTTTCGGTAGAAAAATAATTTTACCGGATTAAGAATTAAATGTCATAACTTGTAAGTACACACATAATGTTCTGTTCAAAAAATCCAATGCTATACATTTCGTGTTCATGTTCACTTTTTCTCTGTCCAACGGATATGACTCATACATATTATGACTTTGAGAAGGTTAATTTCGATACTGGTATTAACGATTTAAGTCAAATCAACTGGGACACCATTTTGTTGAGGTCCTTGTCAGCCGCTCAGCTTGTCGCTACGCTCAGAATTCAAAAAATCGTTATTTCATGTGATAATAATCAGAATTGTCAAAATTCAAACTTAAAATACACATAAAAAAAATAACAATTCAACCATTCAGTCTTTTTGAAACTTACTACATATACAAAAAAAAAAAATGAGGCAGTTAATTATTTAGTAATAAAAAGCTTGCCCAGATTCAATATTTCAATTCATATTAGAACATTTTACGTTACTTTTAAAAGATGAAATATTTAACGAAGAAGTTTTTTTCGTACATTTAGTATACATTTTTAGCACCGTAGTTTTCGGAGTGAAGATCGTTAAAAATTGATTTCTAGCAAAATCTAATTTATTCTATCCAGCAGTTTTCTTTAGGCTGGAAAGAACTATTGAGAATTTCAAAAAATAGCCTCTTTGAAGTAGGTGCAAACCAAAAAGATTTAGAAAAAAAATAAATATATTTACCGCTTGTAGAGGTTATGGGCTTGGGGAGAAGGATGATAAATCATCACTCAGATCACCCCCAGCATTTACGCCACTGCATATTGTGTTATAAATATATTACGGTACAATTATCATACGCTTTAAACATTTCATATTTTTTTTTGTTTCTCGTGTAATTAAGTATAAAAATATTTCGTATACGAAGCAGTTGGCTCGATAATGTGGCCGACCGCAAGTAAAAAATGATAACATACACATTTACACGATTTCCGCGTATAACACTCGTACGCTATAATAATAATAATAATAATAATAACAACAATAATATATTATTGTACATATATAACGTTATCAAACGTGACGTATTATACGCGACCAATTCGTACACTTTTCCCGCGTGGCGTCTCGCCAAAACCATTTATCTCGATCTTCAAAACGTTTTATGCATTCCCAAAGCGAATATAATATTATTTTTACAGCGAAACGGAAAATCGTGTTTATCACGTACAGCAGTGGCGCGTGTTCTCCGAGTACATAATATCATAACATAATATACTGCAATAGTGAGCGGTTGCGCGCGCGCCAAAATCCCCGAAAAATGTTACCCGGCGCCGTTCGGTTCCGCCACGCCGCCGCCGGAGAAGAGAACCCGAAAGTAGAAAAAAAAAAAAACCCGGTCATACTTCGCACGATGGGTGTACTTCGCACGACGGGTGGTATTCTCTTGACGGGCGTATTAAATTTTAAAGAAACGATGAATCATTTCTTCAGTAAAACGATTCTGAACGAAGGAAGTTAATAATAT
>JAIPRM010006258.1:0-19016 GCA_025469315.1 Stegophylla sp. TES_Ste_2020 | reverse complement strand
TTTTGAATTTCTCAATTCTTCAATTTTTTTTTTTTTTTGAAAAAAACTACTCAAAATTTGACAAAAACGACTCGAAAATAATCATTTTTTGATCCAGATTTTATGAAAATTTAAACATAGATAAAAAATCATATAGGAAATATTTTGGCGCAAGAAAATTTTGAAAATGTGAAAAAAATATGTTGGGCATTTTTTTAACATTTTTTTTTCTCATTTATTTTTTTTATAATTAACTTCCCTCGTTCAGAATCGTTTTATTGAAGAAATGATTTATCGTTTCTTTAAAATTAAATACACCCGTCAAGAGAATCCCACCCATCGTGCGAAGTATGTCCGGCTTTTATAGACTGTATCAACAGTGTTGGCTGGAAAGGTGTATAGAGAGTGCAACCGCACAAGGCCTCGCACTTTTGTGTGACAATGTAATTTTTTAAAATTTAAGAAAAATATTGGTACGTTTTTATTATTTCTACGTTTCTAAGTATCTACTACAATAACATAAATAATTTAATATAATTGCAATTGAAATATTGTGATTGTAGAAATAGGAGAATGATGCGCTAATAACACAATAATTATTATATTTTGTCGTGCACTAATATCTGACTATATTTCTAAAAATATAAGAGGACATAAGAAAACCTTACTTTTTTAAAGCACACAATTATATAATATAAAACAATAGAAATTCCATTTTTCACATTTCAACCGAATATAATATCGAAATTTTAACAACTTCATTTAATAGGCACAAGCACATCGATAATTATGCGGCACAAAAGACGAGGAGGATTATTATTTGCCATAGTAGAGACATTTCTAGAATTTTTAAATCGGATGATCAAAAAATAACAAAAAAAAAAAAAACGCAGTTGAAGTTAAGAAAAACAATATTTTTATACTTAAAATGTATTTTATCATATTTTATTATTATTCTTTAATATTTTATGGTAGAGATTTAATCGACGGACAATCGTCACAACGTAAAACGGTCGTGTTCACACAGATATTTTAGGAAAACTGGGAATAAAACCCGAGGTGTATATCTCGATACCATCTCGCGTAGGACGATGGTAAACAGTCCACGTACTTTTGTACGGTCTACTGTAAAAAATGCATAACGCGGAAGCTTTGTAGGGTAGGGTAAAGATTAAACTGTCAAGACGCCGACAAATTTGTACTGTTACATTTTAGTTTTTGTTTTGGATTTTTTAATTTATAATTTTATAAAACTGAAATCTTCGTAATTTCATTTTATAGTCATATTATTATGGTTTATTACATTTATCATATTAATATCATTATAATATTATATTATTACTTTTGTACATTATCAAACCAATCGAAATTGAAAACTATGTGCTTTTCAATTTTATATTTTGCCAATACAGTACACCAATAAAAATTAGGTTAATTCATAACAAAGATCGTATATAAAATATGTACATTATGCTTATAATATCAAGGCCTAAAATAGTGTGTTTTAAAGCACAAATAGTGCAATACAAAAATCTGAGTGTGAAGTTTGAATTTCAAAAGTGTGTCGTTAAAAAAGACTTCATCGTTGGTATTATTAGGGGCAAGACGATTAGTTTTAACTTGAAAACATTTATTTAGAAAAAAAATAAAACATATTAATATCATATTTAGTAAACTTTTGTAGACCTACCTTAGAGCAACAATATTAATATAATTTATTTCATTTAATAAATTGTAACGAGAATTTTTTTTTTTTTTTTTCAGAAGAGGTGACAAAAATCGAAACTACGCGTCAATGCGTTTAAAGTAATAAGTTTGCAGTACGAAATTTTTTTAAATTTTAGACCCTGTATAAATAATGGTGCAAAGTGTCCCGAAGCGTTCTGAAGTTTTCATTTTCACCCCCTACCGCGCAAAGTGTCCGCGTACTGAAATTTTAATTTTTACCCTACCGCGCGTGCAATGCGTCGTCTGCGATTCGCATTTTCAACGTTCGACCGTACAAAGTGACCCTTCGAGCCCGGCACTGCAGCACCCAGGACGCGCTTTGTCACGCGCGTCGCTCCGGGCACGAATTGAAAACAATTTACAGCGGCGATAAAACCGATCCGGCCCCCATACCCTGCGCGGGCGAGTACAACGTCTCTTCGTCTCTTTTCACGAAATCACGCCGCCGCATCCATCGCCACGAGCACCTTCACACGTCACCCGGCCCCGAGACTCGTTAAGTTAATCGGATCGTATCCGTCGCCGCGTCCAATCCATTACCGAAGCCGCGTTTCCGCGTGACAATTGCCCGGGGATAAGACTTCACCCCGCGCGCGCGCCATACTGCGGGTCCCCCGTATAATCGGCATCGCGACGTGGCTTTCATCAGTAGACAATAATTCGAAAACTGCGGAATTCCAAAAAAAAAGTGCCATTGTCCAGTGCCCGTTGCTCTCTGTTGTTCATTGTTGTGAAGTCGAATCGTGCGAAGAGTGTCCGCGAGCAACGCGCTCCGTAGCAAAAACACGTGTCGTAGCCGCGGGCGCGTCACAAAAGGTAGGTAGGTAGTATCGAGAAGACTTTTCGCGCTACACTGGAAATATTTTTTTGAGAAGGCGAAAACACTGTCATTTTAGAAATGTACATGTAATACATTTATATTTGTTTATCGGTTAACCAAAATAACGAAATACAATATAGAAATCGTGTTTTGAAATTAAAAATTGCATAATAAACAGTATCTTATTTCTTACACGTTATTGTAATTTAAATCGGAAATTCTTACGGAATTAATTAAATTAACATTTTTGCGAATACAGATAAACTATCTGTTTTCGTCCGAACCCAATAAAATCCTAGGAAATAATTTTAAAATTTCGTCTTATCGCGTAAAATTAATTTACGATTTTGCCACGTCTAAAAATAATCGCTCTGACGACGCCCATAGCTACAACTTATAATCATGTTTATATCTACTATACATCTACAGTCTACAGTGTAGTTATAAAAAAAATAAATAAATAAGAAAAAATAAAAAATTGACATGATTATAAAAATACTAGTTTTTTCTCTCCACTCAGAATCTAATATATATATTTAAAAAAATTTCACTCTCCTAATTTAGTTTTAGAATTAAGATGATACGCGTATTAATTATACAAATGCCTAGTGGTACTCAGGGATATAAAGGTTGGGAACCCCTGGTCTACACGATAACAGGTGAAGCATATGAAATTTTCGGTAATACCCAAAAAGTAAATTGTTGTCATTTTGCCAATATATACTGAGGAATTCGCCCCGCAATATATGAAAAATCAGCAATTTTCCGTCTTGTAATGTTTAAATTTTGAAGTATCTCGTGATTTTAAAAGTGAGATTTTTTTTTTTATTACCGATATAATTTAATTTGATAACATTAGATAGACGCATAAACAATATATTGTATTAAGTTAGAAAACCCAAAGGAATTTCGTTTGGGTGAGTCTAAAACCACACAAAACTTGTTCACTAATCAGCATTTATGAAATATTATTATTTTTTTTTTTTTTAAGTTTGCAAATGTTTTAAGTTTCAATCGGCTACATTTCCTTTGGCTACTAAAACTTGAGATGACGATATCTTTGACTAAAATCACATATTATCAGTTCATCAATGAAATTAGAATAAACCGCCTGACGGTGTTAAAATTTAAAGTGTTATACTAGCCATAGTTTCAACCACAACCCGCTAATATATATATATATATTTTTATAAAAAAATATATACTTATATATAATTTATTCTTTCTTCAATTTAATGTGTATGATAAATATTCAAAACACTTAAAAAAACGCATAAGAAATAATTGACTTTTAAAAATTTACGACTTGGACGGATTTAAAGAGGCGGCTATATACATATTCACATTTCCATAGTTAAGACATTTTACTTAAAAAATAAAGGTTATTGTTATTAAAAAAAAGGGTATTTTTTCTGCCAGTTGTGTCCCAATAATAATAACTGAGAACAGAAAAATATTGCAAATTTAAATAAACAAACACAATTCAAATACGAGTACAACCTATAAAATACAATTTTATGAGAAAAAAAAAATTAGAAAAAAATCACAAAAAAGAAATTTCACGAATAAAAAATGTTTATTCACCAGTATTATGCAAATTATTGTCCATTTATATTTAAATTTTTATAAAGTTTGCATTAAAAAAAAAAAAAATAATAAAAAAATAGTATGAAAGGCTTTTTTTATCTACTATAGACGCAATTTCTGATCTAAAACGTTACGGTTCGAAACTCTTAGACCAGTATTTCTATCGAAAAAAGTACTTCCTTACATAAAAAAAAAATACACTCAGATATTTGTAAAACCACACCAACAATTTTTTTTTCAACTTTCTTACTTTATTATTTTGGAAATAATGTATAAAATAAAAATCGAAGTTACGAAAATTCGGGTTATGCCGTTTTTTTATCGTTTTTTTCTCAAATTTTAGGTAGTCTAGACTTGCGCTTAGAAAAGGTATTGAGAATTTATGAAAATGATTTTCTAAAAGTACCATCTAAACAACATTTTCAATCTATAGAGTTACTGATCGAAACTTTTGGACCAGTATCTCTACTAGAAAAAGTGTCTCCATACATACGGAAAATACACACACACACACACACACACACACAGATTTGTAAAAACTAGATCCTTCGTTCCATTCAAAATCTAATGCTTGTCGAACTCAATTGCTACAAAAACCCCAAAAGTATTCGTGGGAATCAATTCAATATCACCGAAGTGGGTTATCTATTATATATTATGTATTTTAATATTGTACCAATTTCATTCAGCGTGATTACCTTAAACACAACATTTTCAATTCGAGAAATTTACACCGTTCTTTTGATTCAAGTTCAATTTTTATAACAGAAAAATAATGTAAGCAACATTATCCGCACGTCATGGCGATAGTGGAAACTAGCCAAACCACAACAATCGGTCAATAATAATTAATACAAAAAAAAAATAAAATATATTCACGGCCGGCTGTACTTAAACAAAGTTGTAAACAAAAGGGGTTTTATTTTTATTTTTTTTTTTACTCCGCAATAAACGCGTAAAATGTTTATTGTTTCGGTGGCAGCACGTAATTTTTTTTTTTTTTAACCGAAGCAACCAAAATGGTCCATTAAAATTAAATGTCCACGGGTACACATTCGCATCCCGACGAGTAAAGTAAACCTATTATTCGTCGAAAGGTTTTGTACGAAGCAAATTGAATAATATGAAATAATAGTTTATCGACTAACTATAACTATATTAAAATATGTATATATATAACAAGGCGTGAATAACACGATTTGCCACTATGATGGATATGGGATTAATATTCGACGGAAAATGTTGTTTTGTTAAAATCAATACGCCGCGATAATATTCGGTCGAGAAATAATAATATGTGTGAACACGATACAGTGATACAACTGCCGCGATTGGAAAATGCAACGTACGCTGCGTTGCCACTAAAATAATAAATCATCTATCGTTTTGAAAAATTATTTTCGATTCTCGACGAAGCGCAGAAGCTAGTATTTTTACAACGATGTTTATTTTTTTTTTTTCTGAGTGCAACTTTTCGTATGGAAATACATGTCCAAAAGTTCCGACCAGCAACTTTTTGAAACCGGATTTGCCTCTAGATAGTACTTTAGAATGGTCATTTTTTGAATTTCTCAATTCTTCAATTTTTTTATTTTTTTTTTTTGGAAAAAACCACACAAAATTTGACAAAAACGACTCGGAAACAATCATTTTTTTATCCGAACTATATGAAAATTTAAACATAGATAGAAAATAATATGAGAAAGATTTTGGCACAAAAAAATTTTGGAAATGTGAAAAAAAAAATGTTGGACATTTTTCTGACATTTTTTTTTCTCATTTGTTCTTTATATTATTAACTTCTTTCGTTCAGAATCGTCTTATTGAAGAAATGATTTATCGTTTCTTTAAAATTTAATACACCCGTCAAGAGAATCCCACCCGAGATGCGAAGAATTTTCGTCATGCGAAGAACACCCATCGTGCGAATTCGCGTAAGTTGTATGTACGCAAGGCTGGGCAAGTACCCAGCTTACCTACCTACCAATGAACGATCTTTTTTGACATTAAAAAGATTGAAAATATATTTTCGAAATAACCACAATTCAAATATGTTTAATTTTTATGTTCTTCGGTTAGTCAATGAAATTAATATTGAGGTTTAATGAATACTTAATATCAGTAAAAAAAAAAAAAAAAAATACAGATTAAAGTATTATTTCGCATTAAATTAACCTTTAAAATAAAATATGGTTATTAAATTGAATTAACATTGAAACTCACATATTAAAAATCGTATCAAGTTTTTTTTTTTTTTTTTTTATCCCCCAAATTAACCATAAATTATAATTAACCCGAATAAATGTACATTTAATCGTAACCAGAGAAATGTTTAAACACTCAAAAATACCTGAATTTTCATTCAACACCCGTAACCCGAATAAATGACTCGAGTCCAAAGCCCTGGTATATAGCATTATTGTATACACACCTTAACCCTTCCCCCGACCTATGGCTATGTCATTAGGTAAGTTTACTAACAAAACTTGTAATTCCACCCCTCCCCTCCCCCATAATGAGAAAATCCTGGCGGAAAATCCGCTACCTGTATACACCAAGTACCTGTAGTATAGAGCACGTAATTTTAATCTTATTATATCTCTGCATAAGGAAATTATTATAATAATTTTGGTATCAGGAAAACGTACGTTAGATTTTTCGTGTGCCCAAATAGAATAATGAATTTAAATTTTTTAAATCGCGAAATTCTTGGAATAACTCGACTGAATCACTGAATCGGATAAACAAAAATAATAATAATGGTTTATATAAGATCCAGAGCAAAAACCAAGACCTTCGAAACTAAAACATATTAAAAAAAAAAATCTTGGTCTCTCCCACTTTCTGGCAATAATAATAATAATAATATATTGTAAAATTATTTAAGCAAAAGTTATCTGAAGAAAAACATCACGCGTCATACATTGTTTATTTTAAGTCCATTGTAACGGTAGGTATACTATTTGATTGAACACAATATTCAATTATTAATATTATTGTTATTGCTACTAATTAGCAGCTATTATTCTACAAATACATCAGAATTTTATATTAATCATTTTATTTTAACGTGACACATATTTTTATACAACTCAGCACTACAGTACGTACATCATATTTTCCTTTTACGAGTACTTATATTATAATAATGTATAATATGTTATGTTTGGTAAAATACGTACACAATATCATCACAATAATAATACAAAAAACAAACCACTTATTAACGGAAATCGTAATTATGTTTTAATATTTAATCAGATTCTATTGAAAATATGTAATATATATATATAAAGCTGAGAATTAGTAGGAAAGTGCATTTTTTTTTTTTTTTTTGTGATTGTGAAACATAGCTTTGTATGTACATAATTTGAATTATGTAACAACCAATCAATGTATGAAACTTTTATATTGCATTTTTTTAACGTTTTTAATCTTTAGGTAATTTTTTTTTTTTCATTTTTAAGTCATATTTTTCTTTTTTAGTTTATTTTCCGGTATTTTTAATTAAATTCCGTCACTTAACGTCTTTCGAAAACCTTTTTTTTTTTGTATTACACAGGCTGTATTTACGTCAAATTAAAAAAAAAAAAAAATTGTATCAGATGACTAGCATTATATAAAATTCAAATTCAACTAACAATTTTATTTCTTTTTTTTTATTAAATAAACATATTTTTATGCGAACAAAATTAAATCAACTAATGCAGTAATGTACAATATCCTAAATAATCAATATAAAAATTAAAATTAAATTAATAACCATTTTAAGCGCATTTTATATTACATTTTTTGTATTTTAAGTGCATATTTCATTGCATTTTTTAGACATTTTCAATACATATTTTAAGGTTTTTTCAGTGCATTAAATTCACAGCCCTAATTATATAGGTAATAGAAAATACTTCAAAATTAAACAGGAGAATTCGCGTAAAACATAATTATTTAAGAAAATAAAATTAATGCTGAGAAAATGTATTGAATATTATATCATACGCGAATTATATCGTACTATCTTGCAAGCTATAGAGTTAAAAATTCTGACGTCAAAACTGCTTCTAAATTCTCAAAGGTATGCCGTCAACAGGCTACTTCATCATCAAGTTGTATAATCAAATATAATACTATGTTAAACAATTATTTAACTTTGAAACAAGTCGAACACAAATTGCCTATAACGTCTTACACTAAAACCAACAGAATACACAAACAAATACCATCAAACATAATAATGTATTTATTCGCTAAGACCTATATAATAAGCGACTCCAAACATTTGGTTACTTTTCGAAAAAAAAAAAAATGTATACATTTATTTTTTAGATTCTGAACGAAGTAAAGAGGCTTATGATTTTACAATGATGTTTATTTATTTATTTTATTATTTAATTTATTTTTACTCTTTTTGAAAAACACTTTTTCGTATAGAAATACTTGTCCAAAGGAAGGTTTCGATCAATATCATTATAGAATCGGAATCGTAAGCATACCTAATTAAATTATATATTCAATAATTCATTATCATTCTTTTGTATTTAATATCTTCAAACTGTTTCTTGGGTAAAATATCAGTGGACAATAAAACTGTTTCTTTACTGAGTCTATTGTATTCACAACTCAGGCTTAAAATTATATTGAACACTACTCAGATTAAAACTCAAAGAGGAAATTACTTCCAACATAAATGATATTTCAGATCTAACAATAGTAAATCGCCCTGAACAGAAATTATAAAAATAACTTTATCATTATTTAATATGTATTGTAAAATAAAATCTAGTTGAAATGAAATATTTCGAAATAAAAAAAGACTCTCGAAATCTAATACAAAACGTAAAATATATTCCACTCAATAAAATTTCGAAAATACTAAATATTTTGTGTAAGTATATTAACACTCGATGTGATGAATATTAATGATTTTTGTAGCCTAGGACTAAATAAATATTCTTGTAGCCATTTTACCACATTACTGCCATACTCTCTACAAATTCGTCGAATTAATTAATTATTCCGTTTATCATTTTATTCTACTTTAATATTTGGTTGTAAGGAACGATTAGTACTCAGTTACACAAATCGAAAGTTAATTAATAGAATACTAACTATTTATCGGATCCTCAAAAGACTATTAATTTTATTTATCGTCGACTGAAGTAAAGTTAAAATCAAAATATTAATTTATGCAATTTAAATGGCTTATTTGAGTGGATTCAAATGACTCAATAATAATCTAGCAAATGTTTATACGTATTGAGTGTGTTAATAATCAAAGGAAATCAAATTAACTTCCGAACTTGTTTGTCACCCTTGAAAATTTTTTACCCTCGTACACCTGCCACCCGCGGAAGGGAAATCGTCGGCGAATACATATTTATAATGTCATTGTATTCTATTATTTGTATCATCCACAGTGCATATTGTAAAAATATTTTTTGGTGACCATGCATGACATTTAAAGAGATGAAATGTTTTTTTTTCGCATTAAATTTTTTAAAACGCCTACCTTGGCCTGCCAAAAACAAAATATAATTGCCAGTTTGTTTTTAAGCGTTTCATATCAGATGTTGAATGAGTAATTTTTAAGAAATTTTAGATTCCAAGTGAAGTGAAAAAGCCAGAGTTTAAACAATGATGTTTATTTATTATCATTATTATGTTTAAATTGTTTTATATGTACACGTTTTCGTATGGAAAAACTCGTCCAAAAGTTTTGAATAGTAACTTTATGAATAAAAAATTTGTCTCAAACTGCTACTATTGAGGGGTCATTTTTCGAAATTATCAAAAGTTTCCTCAAAATTTGGGGAAAACTTCCCATAATTTGACGAAAAAGACTCGAAAATTATATTTTTTTAACTCAAATTTCATGAAAATTAAAATACAAATGGAAAATAATATGATAAATATTTTTTTTTGCAGTAAAATTTTGAAAATGTGAAAAAAAAATTTCGAAGTTTTTTCTAAATTTTTTTTTCTCATCAACTTATGGTTTACTTTTCCCGGTTAATAGTGAATTATAAAATTGTCCCGATTTTCGCACGGATTTTGTTATTATAACAAACGTTATAATTTTCAAGTTACATTGTATTGGATGAAGTGAAGCTCCGTTTAGAATCATCTTATTAAAGAAATGATCTATCGGTTTCTTTAAAATCTAATGCACCCATAAAAGTACCCCGCCTGGAGAGCGAAGAATACTCAAGGTGCCGGAGTATGTTCTCCTTTTTTGCATTGAGTTTCATTTAAAAAACTTCGATGTGGTCAGAAGATAAAACAACCACATACAACAACCACGGTATGTCTGATAGTTGTGTTCACAACCAAGAGAAAATTAATAACAGTTTACAGTAAACGTATTATCTATTCTACGAGAATGAGCTTAGATTAATCATAATATATCTCTGGAATGAAGGCATATACCAACATGATTATAGACTGTCAGTCTGGGAAATATTTAAAATGTTTGCCCCCCATACGATTAATAATAATTGGAATAAATAATATTATACAGACAACCCAACCGTTTATCGATGTTAACATTTGATTGAGTGTGTTTGGATATAAATTGTTTTAGGAATTTTATTAACGCCCTTTTAAATCAATAAATGCACTTACCGAGTATACGATTTTGACAACTGCTAAACAGATACAGATGAAATGTAGTATATTAATATTTTATCGTTTTACATTTTATATTATTACATTATTCTATTACATGTTTTGAGTGCAAAGAGGTAATAAAACGAAAATGACAAGAGTGGTGACATTTTTATATAAATATTTGTGAAAGTATCATAAATAAATTACACAGATATTCAACAGCTTTTGAAATTCTAAAAAGGAGTTTTGTCCCCCTCTAAAAAAAAAAAAAAAAAGGCGGCTACGATAGTGTCCTAGCAATGATTTAAACTGGCCTAATAGTATAATATTGGCACCAACTATAAAAATATTGTAATTGACGTCCCTGAACGGATCTACGAAATGCATTTATTATATTATAATGCGTTATAAATATTAATAAGGGGTTACTTTCGCGTTCAAACCGAGACAATTTGCATTATATAATCTACATAAAATCGCGCGTTGTGGTGCTATATTTAACATGTAATATGTCATGAGAAAATACAAACACAATATTTAATACTCATACATTAGGTATATGAATAGAACAGAACACATCAAAATATTTTGAGGCCTCAAAGACTAAATGTTCAATGAGACCCCAATATGAACGACCAAAAACTGTGATTTTATTCAAAAGTAATTCAATGATTTTTCTTTGATAAACTCGAAATTTACTGAAGAACAAAATTTATAATATAAATTTTTTTTGCTTTTCGTTTGAAAATGTTTGTCCATATATCAAGACTTATTGTATGCTATAGGTCAGCGGTCCTCACTAGGATTTTAGAAAGGGCCAAATATAATTTTTGAAAACTACTTGTAGGCCGCATATATTTTTGATGATAATAATCAAAAATATAAAAAATTATACCTGTTTACCAAATTTAGTGAAGTATAATAAAATGAGACATAATAATATTTTGTTTGGAAAAGGCATTGTAGGAAAAAGTTCATTAATGACACGAATGTTTTTCTTGAACTTATAGTTGTAATCTTAAAATCGAATTGTGGTTCATTTTAAACAAATAATTCATATAATAATTAGAGTACTATATTAAATTTAATATATTTTATTAAATTATTGAATTGATAATGATATTTTTTTATTTAATTTTTTATATTAATTTGTTTTCAACTCCCAACTGTCTGTCTGAAATATTCTTTGTTCGTCTTTGGTTTTACGTTTTTCCATCATAGAAAATTAAAGTTAACAGCTTAATCGCAAAATTAAATATTATAACGACAATGCGTGATAAAATAAAAACGCACAATAAGCGATAACGGACAAACTGTCCGTGAAAAGAGAAAGATAAAATAAATAAAAATAATAAGATAAGATTAAAAACGACGTTCGTTTTATTCACCGTTTAAAGAATTTTGGATTTTAAAACGTACAATTTAATTTTAGTGCACTAAATTTGTTAAAGGACTGCGTAGAGGAGACCAACTGCTATAGGTTGTAGAGATATCATTTATCAGATTCCATTATCATTAAAACACGTAAATTTTCTTGTGTGCTATACTTAATTTAGATTTTTCTAAGTTGCCTAAGTCTAGAAAAAACTTTAGTACTAGCAATAGTAAAGTACATTTTTGAAGCTATGTATGAATTGGGAAAATTATTTATTGGCTCATTTTTACTATAAACATTTCCAAAGATCGAATACATTGAATGATGTGCGTAAAATATTGACAAAAACATTGTTATTTTGAATTATCATTTTATTTTAGTAAAATGCATAATTTAAGATTTTGAGTGGAGCGAAAAAGCTTGTGTTCACAATGATGTATTTCTACTAAAACTTTTTTTCGTAAGGAAATACTTGTCCAGAAGTTTCGACCAGAAACTTTTTGAATCACAATCTTTCTCTAAATGGTTCTTTTAGGAGGACATTTTTCGAAATTTTCAAAAGTTTTCTCAAAATTTGGGAAAAACTACTTTTAATTTGATAAAAGCTCCTTAAAAACTAATGTTTTTTAATCCAAACTTTATGAAAATTTAAATATAAACAGTGGCAAATATAAAAAATGTTGCGGCGCAAGAAAATTTTAAAAATATGAAAAAAAAAAATTGGAAATTTTTTCTAACGTTTTTTTCTCATTAATTTTTTTCCCCTATTCGCAGTTAATAGTGGGCTTTAAAATTGACTGAGTACAAAAAAGTTTTTATATTATATTAATAAACTTTATAATTTTTAAGTAAACTTGTCTTTTATAAACTAAAGCTTCACTCAGAATCGATATATTGAAGGAATTATAACGCTATATACAAATTTTCTTAATATAAAATATAAAATGAATAAATAGAATAAAACTTAGCCGGGAGTATTTCAAAATTATATGTCATTAACGACCGTTAAGTTTTGTTTTATTTATTAATTTTATATTTTATACTAACATAATATTATAAGTGTAATAACTAAGGCAGAGGACTTGTAGCATTTGCGTATTTTTTTTTTGCTCAGTTACAAAAGTAGCAGAGTACGAAATAAATACGTTTCATGCTTTTACAAAGCTAGTTATGAAATTTTATTTTTCATATGAATGCATATTTTGAGTATTTTTGGTTTTTAGGACATATTTTATATTTTTATACTCTATTCGTAACTTTTTGAGACATATTTAACTTATTTCAAATTTTTTTTCCACGCCGAGGTTTTTATTTCAAACAATTTAGTCAACATTTTTAGATAAAAATTTATTTGCTTTTAATTTTCGTCGCATAATATCTGTCCGTGAACTCATGCATTTCCTAGAAACGCTTGAGTATTGCGAATAAAGCAATAATAATAAATTTGCTATAAGTAATTTTATTAATTAATGACATTGGTTTAAATTATATTTGAATTAAGTAATTGTTTTCGATTCATTTTAAAGTCTATTTATTTCATTAATACTTTTGAATTAAATCGCAAAAAAAACAAAAAAATGTTAATGCACATTTTAAGTGCACAAGTGCTTGCATATTTAACGTTTTTTAGAGCTACAAGTTCACTGCCCTAACTGATAACTAACTTTTGATTTATTTTATTTTTATATACCTATACCTATATACAATAGGTTTTGTTTCTTATATAGGTATTATATTGGATGTGATTCGCGACCATTCAATATTGTATTATCATTGCATCGTCCGAACGCGACATATATTTTGAACGTACGACGAAATTATATTTTATTCAGGGTTACAGGCGCGCAGGAACGTTTCACGTGAACCCGTATAAAGCGTGTTAAAATAATAAAAAAAAAAAAAAAACGTGTGAAGTCGCACGAGACGATTGCACGCGCACGTGTAAACGAAAAACACATGGACGTGTGTGCATTATTATTCACAATACGAAAACTGTAAAACAATAAACATCGATTGTGGGGTACCGAGTGCCGACGCAGCGCATTCTCCTCCTCCGGATCGCCACAGTGTATACAACAACACGCCGCCGCCGAATCCCTTATCACATCCATGTTGTCGGGAAACAACTAAAGGAATATAAAGTCAGTTCTCGCTAAGCAAACGGAGACGAAACGCCTTTTTTTTTTTTCTCTAATGATTTTGTACCTAGAATAATTATAATAAATAAAACAACGTACGGCGACAATAATAATAATATTATTATTATCGTAGTGTTATTGTGCGGCCGTGGACGACAAAACACAATGGTGGTCACTACTGATTATCGTTGTTTTCGTTGTTGTTGTTGTTCTTTCCGAAATCGCATGTTCTTTCTGGTCGAAAACATTAAACGCTTACGGGAATATTATATATATATATAGAAAAAATAAAAATCAAAACGCCATTGAAAAGGGATTCCGAGTGTAACAACAGCAACAATACGGTTTAGGTTGTGGGTGGCGTTCGATAAAACCGCTAAAGAATCGTAATTTTACGAGTGCCATTAACACCGACATTAACAATAATTATAATTATTATTATTATTATAGTTATTGCGTGCCAGAAACTATATTGGATCGTGCTTGAAAACTTAATTGGTGGTTGAAATGGGAACGCAATAAATAAACAACGAAATATCTTAATAAAATCTGACTTGAAAAAAAATATATAACTCGAAGTTAAAAATAACATTTTTTTTTAATACTAAAAAAAAAAAAAAACCATTTTTTTCACTCAGGTCTTGGGTGTGCAGATCTATTTATACACGAATTTTAATTATTTTAATAATAGTATTTAGACCAAAATAATAATAATTATTATATAATATTTATAGTTATATATTTTTATCATTATTATTTTAGATTCCAAACGAATTGAAGAAGCTAATGCTTTTACAGTAATGTTTATTTTTATTTTTTTCTGTGAACACATTTTCATACGGTTCTACTTGTCTAAAAGTCTCGGTCAGTAACTTTTTTGAAACCGAAATCGCCTCTAGTTGATACTTTAGAAGATTTACTGCTCAATGGTTTTTTATTTAAATAATTAAAAAGCCGTGCACACTTCACACCATGGCCCATGAGTATTCTTCGCTCTTGGGTGAGATGCTATTGGAGAGTGTATTGAATTCTAAAGAAACGATAAATCATTATTTGAATTGGACGATTCTAAGTGGAGTTTCAGTTTAATCATGACAATTTTATTAAAAATGTATAAAGTTTGTTATTTTAACAAAAAATATTTAATTTTTACTCGGCCAATTTTATATTCCACTAGGTATTAACTGAAAAAATAAAAAAAAATTGACGAGATCAAAACAAGTTTCTAAAAAATTAGAAAAATAAAATTTTTACATACAAAAATTTTTTCTTGCATCAAAACATTACTCATATTGTATATCTTTTAAATATTCATAAAGTTTGGATTAAAAAAAAGTTAAAAGGCATTTTTGTCAATTTTCGGGTAATTTTTCCTAAAATTTTTAAATACAATAATTGTGAATTTCGAAAAACTACCTCTTAAAAGTACCATCTAGAGGTGAATTATGATTCAAATAATTCAGTTATTTTAAGACGGTGTATTTCTATACCAAAAGTGTTTACTGAAAAAAAAAAAAATATTATAAAAACACTAGCTTCTTCGCTCCACACAAAATCTAAGATTTTAATAAATGTAAACCAAATTTAATTGTAATACCAATTTTCAACCGAAGACGATGACCGAATATTTTTAACTCTGTGATAAAACTTATATGTTGAAGCAAAAGGAGCCGAGATTATTTAACATTATAACTATTAGAATAATAACTTTTATCGTGTAAATATATAAAAATAATATCTCATATACATTTTGACTCTCTCAAATTGTTTAATACATACGAATATAATTTTACCGAACTTATTTGTGTCAGTGATTTTTTTTTTTTTTTGGCATTTTACTGGTTGTTTCAATTACGTATATCGTTTTTATAATATTATTTACATACGTATATTTATTGGCACGGAAAACGTATTGGTTTGAAATATATAATTTAATGATGTTTACCAAACAAATGATTAAAGACGTCGGTAGCTAAATTGATTTGGTTAGATTTGATTAGACAAATTCTGTAAATAAAATAAAGTATGTAATGCGAGTCGCGCTCATACGGGGTGATTGACGAAATATGTCAGAAACTTCAGGAAGTGATTTATTGATACTTCGAATGATACAACATTTTTCAAACGAACGCCACTCCATTTGCCAAACGTGTGATAGACCGTAAATTGTATTTTACCGAAAAATATTTTATTTTATTTACCGCCCATTATTGAGTAACTAACCACTCGAAGAAGTCGATAGTAGTTTTAGAAGAAGTTAGTTTTCATGAGATTTTCAATAGTGCTTACAATTTTTCTTTAGCACTATTACTACTTATCGAAAACAGTATATATATATATGTTATAAGTGCTTACATACATTTTATGAATTAATATTCTTTAAGAGGAAATGTCAGAAAAAATCAATTTGATACCTACTCGTTTTTTGAAATCCAATGGGAAAATAAAATATGTAAAATTATATTGGTCATGTTTTTTACAGTCTATTTTCATATTTATTTTTTTTTTTTTTTTTACATTTAGTGTTTTCGAAATTTAATATAAATTATTAATACTAATTTGTTTTATTTGTAAACGTGTTACTTATGTTTTCAAAACAATCACTGAGTACACAGATACTTGATGTCTAACAATAATATACGGATATTTTTTCATCATTCAATTAATGTGCTTTGATAAACCAGACGTGTTTAAATACTTATTTTAGAATTAAAAAGTAAAGTAAAGTAAAGTAAAGCAAAATAAAGTATGGACAAGAAAGCCAGACATACTTCGCACACCATGAATATTCTTTGCTCTTCGGGATAGATACTCTTAGTGGGCGTGTGGAATTTTAAAGAATTAATAAATCATTTCTTCAATAAGACGATTCTGAACGAAAGAAATTAATAATATTAAGAAAGATATAATAATCGTCATTTTCAACACACCCAGCAAGAGTTACTGACCCGAAGAGCGAAGAATATCCGTGGTGCGAAGTATTTCAATCATTCTTGTCTATACTTTACTTTACTTTTTTTTATTTAATGAATAAATGAGAAAAAAAGTGTTAGAAACCATTTTTTTCAACCATTTTCAAAATCAAAAAATAATGGTTACCGACTCTTTTTTGTCAAATTTTGGGTTGTTTTTCCAAAAAATAAAATTGAAGAATTGAGATTTTAAAAAAATGATCTCTTTAGGGTATCAACTAGAGGTAAATCCTGTTTCAAAAATTTGTTGATCGAATTTTTTGGACAAGTAGATCTATATGAAAAAGTGTTCACAGAAAAAAAAAAATATCATTGTAAAAACACTAGCTTCTTCACTTCGTTCAGAATCTTAAATAGTGTAATTAATTATAATAATAATAATAATAATAATATAATATATCGATGCAATATTTTCACCAATTTTATTCGGTCCAACAGTTTTATAATTAATTTATCAGAATAGATGAAAAATATAAAAAAAATACTTGATTACTTATTTGATTTATTAATATTAATTGTACGTATGTGAATAAAGCATATTAAAGTGTTTGTTTATTACATTCTACGAAAATTATTAATATGATTTTTAATTTGTATTCTCTGTGTGCATGATTCGTTTTACGGAAATTTGTTTAAAATCTCGGTACCTATATAAATCAAGTTCAATCTAAAGTACGCTTAAATGAAAGCCATTCAAAGCAGAGAGATCATAATTTCATCAAATCAAAATATTGTATACAATATATAATATATATATATAATGTACATTATGAATAACATCAGATAAACATAATTATGTAAAAATTAATCGATTAATTGAGTTCGTTAACTGGTAATTTATATCTGTACACATTTCTCATTAGGCCACATAAATTTTCTATTCATTTCAGTACGAAAATCGCAACGAAGAAAAGAGAAAAACACTAATTTAATTAACATTTTGATAATAATCAAATAGGATTCTAATTCGATTAAACGGTAGTATCAATGATTATATCAATATATATTTATAACAGTGCTACTATTATAAATATTTCTTCGAAAAGGTGACGGTTTTGGTGGGGGCTTAGGTATCTGGGTAATATTTTATGTTTTTTTTTTGCACATTTCATAAAATATACTCTTTGGTAAACAACAAATAAGGGGATATTCCGTAGCTTCGTATGCGCATGTATCATAATAATATGTAGTTTTATAATATTAAATTTATGAGCTCGTATTTTATATTTTTTTTACAAGTGTACCAATTGAAAATAAAAACAAAAAAAGTATCCGTAAAATGACGATTCATAAAATAAACTGTTTAGCTAAATATCGATTCCGGGTAAAATTTAATCGTTTGAATATTTGTTAGCGTCATTCTGCTTCAACCGGTCAAAACGTTTGAACCATTATATTTTACAAATAAAATATGCAGATACGAATATAAAAAAAAAAAAAAGGTCGTATTTCGCACCTCGAATATTCGTCGATCCTCGAATGGGGGATACTTTTGTGGATGCATTGAATTTTAAAGAATTGATAAATCATTTCTTCAATAAGATGATTTTAACTTTAAGTTTATTCAAGATAATATTACTTAAAAATTATTAAGTCTGTAATGCCGACAAAAAAAAAAAAAAATATATATATATATATATATATTTTATTTGAGCAGTTTTATATCCTGTTATTAACTGAGAAAAGGAAAAAAAGCCGGACATACTTCGCACGACGGGTGGTATTCTCTTGACGGGCGTATTAAATTTTAAAGAAACGATAAATCATTTATTCAGTAAAACGATTCTGAACAAAGGAAATTAATAATATAAGAA
>JAIPRM010006257.1:0-19017 GCA_025469315.1 Stegophylla sp. TES_Ste_2020 | reverse complement strand
TATTAAAAACTGATAAAAATATTAAATTATAAATACAATTTTCTTCAAACAATTTTACTGTGTTACTACTTTTTTTTTAATGGGGAGTCGCAGTCTCAAAGACTCCCCTGACGAGCCGCCACTGATATATAGTTACCGTCGCCCGGTCGGACGATTTTTCAAACGGTCGTATATATCGCGTACAATATATCATTATTATTGTACTACAGTAAGTACACGCGTCGCCGCGAATGAGTGGGCCCGTAATCGTTTTGTTTTCATTTTGTTTCCGTTTCGTTTGTTTTATTATTTTTATTTCCCCCCCCCCGCACCACGCGCTCCGTCCGTCTCAGATGCCTCCGCCGCCGCCGCCGCCGCCGCTGCCATCAATCCGCCAATGTGTTTTTAGAGTGTACGGGGAAAAAATTTACCGACGAAACTAACGCGTCGTCGTTCAGATACGCGAACGGATTTTCTTCTCTCTCATTTTGTTCAATATTGTTATTTTAGATTATGAGCGCAGCGAAGAAGTTGGAGTTTTTACAATGATGTTTATTTATTTTTTTGTTTATATTTGTCCGAGAGTCTCGACCAGCAACTGTGCGAAACTGAATTTTCCCCTCTAGATAGTACCTAAGAGAGAACATATATTTCAAAATTATCAATTTTTTTCTAAAAATTTGGGAAAAACTACTCACAATTTGAAAAAAAACTCGAAAACTTTCTTTTTTTTAATCCTATTTTCAAGAAAATTTCAACATAAATAAACAATAATATGAGAAATATTTTGGCGCAAGAAAATTCTGAAAACTTGAAAACAATTTTGGACATTTTTTTTCCTCATTAAACTTTTATTCCTTTTTTTTAGATTAACAAAATTAAAGTAAAGTCATGTATAGACAAGAAAGCCGGATATACTTCACACCAGGGGTATTCCTTGTACCTCGGAAAAGATACTTTTGGTGGACGAGTTGAAAATGATATCTATTATTGTTCTTTATATTATTTACTTCCTTCGTTCAGAATCGTATTATTGAAGAAATGATTTATCGTTTCTTTAAAATTCTACACACCCACCAAGAGTATCTGACCCGAGGAGTGAAGAATACCCATGGCGCGAAGTACGTCCGGCTTTCTCGTCTGTACTTTACTTATCTTTGATTTATTTTACTATTCTTTTAGTTGTTGTAGGTATTCTAAAACTCTGGAGAATACCATATAATATACTACATTCTACTCGAGCACAGTTTTCATAAAACACCCAAGTCACGTCCGCACGTAGCATTATAACGAAATTATTATTCGATTGAATTGTTTATCTGCATTAACTATAAAAGTGTGTTCTTTTCAAACTCAACGTACTTAACTTAATAAAAATACAATATTTAAGCTATTCTAAACGCAGTGGCTGTATAGATAAGATGCGTATAATAAATTTCATGGAGGATTACAAACATTGGTGTTATATAATTACCAAACCAGTACCATGCAAAGAGAAAGTGATGCACGAGAATTTTCCAATATTTCCAAAGTGTTTTACTTTAATTAAAACTGCTTAAATGTTTTTGAAGTTTGTTTGAATTGTGTGAGTAACTATATTTAGTAGTTAGTGAAAGTTTCAAGTTTCTAGCTCTATTATTTTTGAAGTTATATGAAAAATCTAAAATCAATTATATAGAAATGTATGTTACATTGTCTTATTTTACCGATTCTCATTAATTTTTCGGTAGTTTTTCTTTAAGCTTAAAAAAATATTAAGAATTTCAAAAATAACCTCCATAAAGTACCAACTAGATGCAATTTATAATCTAAAAGTTAACTGGATGAAATTTTTGAACTAGTATTTCTATTAGAAGAAACGTCTCTATACACTCGAAAAAAAGACGGGAAAAAAACACACTGAATTGTAAAACCAATACATTCTTAATATTTTTCACTCCACTCAGAATCTAAAATCATTCACTTAAATGAATGAATAGTAAACTGCATAAACAAAATAGCTTAAGCGCCATGCGATATCTTATCATAACGCATAGTGAATGTTTTTTGAAACATTCCTTGAACAGTATGAAAACTCACAATGGTCACGTCATTTATATGTAAAAAGTAAATATCATTTTTTTTAAACAGACTTATTTTTGTCCGTCTGTTTGTGTATGTGTCTAAAAGAGTTAAAAATTAAAAAATCAGAATTTCGGATTCTCCATAACAATAGCATTTCTAAAACAAATTTCCAATATGGCTGTGTACGCACCAGTGGGTACGATTTTAACGATGACGTCAATTTTATTGTCAGTTTTATTGGATAAAACTAATATAGACGACATTGAAAACATACACGTCTAAAAGGAAACCCTTTTACCGGCCAGAATGTGTCGTACAAAATTGAATTCGAACGAAAATTCCCATTCAAATGTTGTTTTATATCTCTTTTTACTGTGCTATTTCGCGTTCTAATCCATTAAATAAACTGTTATTCCTAAAACGCCATATGGCCTACCCGAATAAAATAACGTACAATACGATCGCCGCTCGTATATTATGTTTGGGTTTTACGTAAGCGATTCAACAGATTTAAATTGACTTGTTTTTCGCTTTAGAATAACGCATATAATTAAACGTAAAGGCAATGTGGCACCCCATGTACCACTACAAATTATTACAAATTTCAAAATATGAACGCATATAATAATTTTCGGCTGACTGTTTTAGAAATTTATTATTTTTATTCTCTTTTCATGTTTAATCCAAATTTCAAGGTAATTAATTTATATGAATATATATTCACAGGACACCCGTCATATTTCATAAATGTCAATGATGATAAATCCTCTGCTACAGGATATAAATGGTTGAAAGGATACAACTATCAATATTATACCAGTTCAATTAATTAATCTATTATAATAAAATTTTTTAAATTGTTCTGTTCTACAAACTGTAATAATAATACTTGTTTTAGATTCTGAGTAAAGTAAAGAAGCTTATAATTTTACAATGATGTTAATTTTTTTTTCATATTGTGAATAATGTGAACACTTTTTCATATAGAAATTCTTTCCCAAAAGGTTTGATCAATATTTCTATAGATCCAAAATTACACCCACGTGATACTTTAAACAAGTAATTTTTCAAATTTTCCCTTATTTTTTCCAAAAATAAGAAAAATCTGTCGAAAAATTAACAAAAAACGGTAAAATATGCTATTACCGGAATTATCATAAAATTGAAAATTATTTTATATAAAAAATAATGTAGCTTGGAATTAGAAACATTTACCAACTATTAAAAATGCCCACGAAAATCCTTCATAAAAATGTAGGTACGTGTACATTTATGGGGGTTTCAGTGCCACCGATCTCAACGTTCAGAAGATCAGACTAACTAACAAACATTATATAGATGGCTGACTTTCAGTAGTTTCAGTAGCAAGTTTGAATTCCGTTTAAACAGAGCTCATTACTATTAGTAGTTAACAATTTATGTTAATAAAAGCTGGCAAAAGTAATCAAATGTAAATGTAAACTTAACGCCAAGATCCAGCGACTGAAACTCATTCATTTCAGTGTATGAAAGATCAGCACATACTTACAAAATGGATGTATTATTAAATAAAATAGAATTGCAATATTGTCTGGATTAAAAAGTGAACCGGGATATACACTGTTTTGGGCCTCGGGAGAAAAATGCAAAATTGGCCCGAGTGATCCTAATGATAAAACACTTGATGTGGAAAAAAATATTGCTATTTTCACGAAACTTGAAAATGTTTTAACGAATATTTTTTTTTCGGACACTCTTGAGCTAATTTTCCCCCTAAATCTGAACTTTAAAGAAAACAACCACTTGACCACAGGTGATCGACATAAAATATTATAATATTTGACGGCATGACAGTCTAATTATGAAAAAATGTTCAATATTCAATATTATGTTATCGTTACTGTGTATTAAATTACAGTGTACGATTAGCAGTCGTCGTGCGCGAGACGCATTCGTTGGAGCCCGACTGTACGTTATCTCGTCGGAGCTACGAAATATTTTCGAAATGACGAATGAAAAACGTACGCGAACTTAGGCGTGCTGCACCATTTGTACAGAAACGTGTACCCTTGCGGCACATTATACATGATACTCGTCTACGCGCTCGGGAACAGCCCAAGCGTACGGAAAACATATAAAATAATATATACTGTGCAATGCGAAATGGTTTGTTTAAAATGCGGAAAATCGTAAGACCGTTTGTAAAATTTTATTTTATAACAATACACGGATATTATTATATTATACGTACACGCGCGCCGTGCGCAGGTATACACAACGTGCGCTTTTATGTACACGGTCGAAACACAATAAAGGTGTAAAATTTCAATTATGTAAATGTCTTCAATCGATATTCTTTGTATATGAAACGAGGTGGAAAAAAAATTACATTTGCCACGAATCTCGTGCGCGTTCTAACCTACGGAATTCGGATAAAATCCACACGCTTTATGTACGTTGTTATTTCCGTACCAGAGATAAAATAATATTTTGTACATTTACATAGAACGGCTTCTTTTTCTTTCTTCCAAAAAAAAACGATCGTCCTACTTGTAGTTTGAATTGCTTTTTCGCGCACAATGTAAACAATAAAATGCCGGTCGTACGGTTCGCATCACGAGTATTCTACGCAATTCGGGTGAAATACTCTTGGCGGGTGTGTTGAATTTTAAAGAAACGATAAATAATTTCTATTAATAAAACTATTCTGAGCTGAACTTCAGTTAATATACAATAAGTCAATTGTAGTCTTCAGTTAATAGTAATTGTCAGTATGTTTAAGAATTGTTATTTAATAACAAAATAATCTATGTCCGATTCATTATTCGTGTAAGTGATCAAATTTGTATAGTGAGTTACGTAATTATAAGTATTAATATCACCAAGTGGTCGAAATAGGTATGGTAATATAGTCGTAAACATCGATTGAACAAATTATTTTCTTTTATGTACGTTAAAGTGTATAATTTTAGGTGAAACTAACGAATTCTGTCAAAATGTTAACAGACTTTATGATTTTAAAGTAAAATGTTTTGAATAAACTGAAGGTTCACTTAGAATTGTTTTGATACAGAAATGATTTATCATTTCTTTAAAATTCAGTATACCCACCTAGAGCATCTCACCCAAGGTGCAAAGTATTTTAGTCTTAGAATTATTTAACTTTTTGAATGAAAAACAAAATAATATGTAAAAAAATGTATTCTTTTGTAATACAATTAATTTCGCATGAATTTTAAGGCATCATTGCAATCAAAAGGCAATTTTGAAGCTTGTTTTAATTACTTTTAGGGCATTTTTGCGTAGGCCCTAGTTTATAAGTTATATCGTATAATGATTGTCATTTGAGAAAACTACATAACTTAAGAAGTTCAGCATAATATACATAAATCGTACAAACTTAATTCCTTAAAATTGTAATTTATTAGTGTTTCAAATAGCGCAAAAAAAAAAAAAATTGAAATTTATGCACTAACCAAGAACATGATCAATGATTAAGCATAAATTGACCATAGTATATAGTTATATGTTTATTGAATTATTATATCGCAGTGTTATACCATTATGTATAATATAATGGCGTTTTGCTCGTTAATAGATTATTTTTTCATTCAATTTATCGTAAAATAATTATATTTCTGTTGAAAGTGTCACTTGACGCTTATATACGTAAGCCGTGTACAACAGTACGACGACGTTGTAAACATAAACAAGATATCAGCAAATATGCCGATAACATGCTAGTTTCTCAGAGATTGTTTACAGTTCGGAAATTCATCCCCACCTCTACCTTAAACCTTACAAAAAATCCCCTTGTTTGAGTGGAAGTAAACGTCAAAAATCAGTAGTACGACCTCTAGAAACGTGTGTATGACGTGCACCTTTATTCATAATGCTTGTTGTGTTAAATTAACACTGTCAATTATTTCTGTTTTGTCGGATCGATTGAAAGATTAACGCGTCAAACAATACAGACAATATTCTCATAATTTGGATTACGCAATGAAATTCGTACCGACTGGTGTGAAAATATTAATAATTCGAATAACAGTGTAAACTACACCAGTATTCAAGCATATTATTGATATTATGGCCATCCAGATTTTTCATTCGACTCTCCAATTCGACGTTAGCGATAATGAACATACGACATGATAACAACCGATGAAAATGTAAACAATACACAGTGATGTGACTTGAACGAACATCACGCACTCGTATGAGAAAAAAAGAATTTTAATTATTTTGTACCTTAAATAGCTCAAATAGGTACTTATAAATAGGTTTAAATTGTACATATTTTTGTAGCGCAAGCGGTGAAATAAAATTGCTGTAAATAATCCTCGTTTAAATTATGTAGTAAACGAGTAAGCGACCATAATACACTTAATGTTGTCAGTTGTTTTCGGTCCTATGTTTTTTTTTGTTTTACTTATTTAATTATTAATATAAAAAAACCAGGATATAGTGTAAGTGACAGTCTAGACACTTAATAACGAAAGTGAAATAATGTATAGTGCTAACACGTGATTTAAAATAATGTACATCTGATAATAATTATTGATTTCGCTTACAAAATAATCAAAATATTCAATTGATATAAATTCGTACGATAGTGATATCGTATCTGTTGTAAGAGTAATCGGTTCCGAAAAATGTCGCTTACAATGTTATAATGAAAAGTTGTTTTTGACAAAAATGGCGTTCACACTAAATAGCCAGAAAGCAGTTGATATGTAGGTGTGATTATAATATATACTTTTTTAATCTAAAAAGTAAAGACGATAAATAGAATATGTTATGAAAAATAACGAAAAAAATTTGCACTTTTCGAAATAACAGATATTTGAGCTATGATTCTAATTTAAAAATGCTTGTAAAAAGTTAATTTATTGAGCTAAATTTGATCACGGATCGAAAAAAAATTTTATAAGAAACCTTTTGATAAAAAAATTGAATACTATATAATGAATTACAATTTAATAAAGAGTTTTTTGATAAATATATATTTTATTTCATAAAAAATGTTTTGTTATATTAAATAGTCTATAAAAAATTTCAAAAATTTAACTGGAATAAATATATTGATTGGGATACCATGTTGTATAGGCATGATAAACGATAATAGTATTTTACAATGATATGTGTAATTTATCGAAAAATAATTCAAACCTGTTTGTAGGTTTTCTGTCGAATACGCACACGCGACTTTATTGTATCAATAATAACATTAAAATATTATTTTATATTGCAACAGTTGTCGTCGTCAAATCAGTGCGACTCATTAACCAAATGTGACTTTTACAAGAAAGTCAAATTTTAATTTGTTTTAAATTCAACTGACTTTCGTACGGATCGAATCGGTTGAAGTAAACACTGTTTCAGAGTTAAAAATTCGATTGTTTTTCTGTACAGGACTGTAGGAACTGCATGGACGACTCTCGTTTCGACCGCTCGTGTGCAAACCCAAGTTGAACCGTTAAAACATATCAAAATTTTCCTCACTTTTTCCAAATCCTTATCCAAATTCGGTCGGTACGTCCGTCTGTCTGACATTATAATACATGATACCTATACAACTGCTACGTGTACGTAGATGAAATGATGATAATCGTCTCAACCGTCAAAATATTTTATACAGTACGTCCTATCGTACGTAGTAGTATTGGTACAAATCTTGTAAATATTAAAATATGTCCTACGAAAACGTTTTTAAACGTTCGGTGCGTTCAGTACGCACTGCAGTTATGTGTTTTCGACGGGAATCTCTACGTCTGAATAAAAACGAAATTTAAAATACTAAACGAGGCACCCACGCGCACGACACACCTATACGAAGAATATGACGTGACGTGTATGTGACACAATGCGAGGGCGACGGTTTCGAATAACAGGATACGGTAGATTCTCGACGGAGGTGTTTCCGTCGCGTTGTCGAGTTAAACGTTCACGACGAAACACTCAAGTGTGCCGTTTCGCGGTCGCGTTATGTAAGGGGAAAATTAATTATTTTATTGTATAATCAAAAACGTTCTACTCCGTAATGCGGTACGGAGACGTCTTGAGGCTATGACTACAGCGGTGTAAAGTCGCTGAAGTCGAATTAAATTATCTAAAATCTAAATATCTCTAAAAGGCAGATAACGAAACAGGATAAAACGTTATCCTAGTAGGCAACTGAAAATGTATCCCGTGAAACATCATTGCGAAACCGTGATTTATCTGAATGTAATTCACGTGACACGTAAGTGAGTTTAGAAAAAAAAAAAAACAGTTGTTCACATCACGCTTAAAGAAAATCAAGTGCGTTATCGAATAGATGAATCCAGAAAGTTATATATCATTAACACTTTTTTTTAATTTAATTTTTAATTTATTTAACACAATTGAATATTCATGATAAGCTTAGAGTATAGAGTGAGTTAATTAAATGGACGCATTGTAAACTCCATCACAAGTACCTTTTAATAATGTAAACTCGGCCAAAAAAAAATCAGGTAAATTTGGGTTTATGTAAACTCCGCCAACGTAAAAAAAGAATACAATTAATACAATACAATATTTATTATTTTGAAAAAAAAATCGATCAAATCAAACATGTTATATTATTATTATGCTTTGCATTACGTCGAAAAATCAGTTAAAATCATAAAATACTTTATTATAAAAAATTAATAAATAATCCCATAAATCAAACGTGTAATATTATTATTGTATTTTGTATTACATTAAAAAAATAAAATAAAATTGAAATCAGAAGGCATGAAGAGATGTGAGTATTTCAATCAATGATCAATGATCAATTTGTCAAAATAATATTATCTTCTGTTCTTACAGTTATTATAAATGCATTGCAATTTTTATTATTGTACCTCCACTTTGTTTCACCAGACACGTATTTTATGATTTTCGTTACACTTATAATTGTTGCATAAAATTAGTGAGTTGCCTCTTTAACCAGTAATTAATTTTAATATTTTGGACATAATTTGTTGGGGAAGGGCAAATACTCAGACAGAAGATCATTACGGAATGATTATGTTCGTCAAAATTAAAATAGTAGTATATCATTTTTGAGAATATTTTCAGATATTGAAATGAAGATAAAATTATTTGTTACGACTACATTTGACGCAATGTAATAAAACCTAAATACTGGCGAAGTAGACATGTATATTGTATATGTATACACATTACAGGTAAGAAAATAAAACTGGCGGAGTTTACATTAGAACTTTTTATTACATTTTTATCTAACCGGTATTCTGGCGGAGTTTACAATCGCCCAATTAAATCAGGGGTGCCCAACATTCATGGACTTAAGATCAACCTCGGAGTGTTTCTAGGTTGTCGCGATCGATATAAATTTACAGCAATTTAATCAATCATCAATAAATAACAAATAATTTATAATTTAGTTATATAATGTTTATGATTTGTATAACATAAAGCCTCTTAGCTTTCTTCCTTGGATCCGGATAATATTTAATACAAATTATAACTTTAAATACATAATAAGATAATTTAGATGCCATTTAAATAAATATAGGTATTTAATTTAACTTTAGATTCTGAACGAAGTGAAGAAGCTAGTGTTTTTACAATGATGTTTATGTTGTCTTTTTTTTCTGTGTATATTTTTTCATATGGATTTACTTGTCCAAAAGTTTTGATTAGTAACTTTTTGAAACCGGATTTGCCTTTAGTTGGTACTTTAGTGAGATCATTTTGTCAATTTCTCAATTCATATTTTTTTTCTTTTTTTTTAGCTACCCAAAATTCGACATAAAAGACTCGGAAACCATAATTTTTTTTATTCAAATTTTATGAAATTTTAAACACAGATAAACAATAATATGAAAAAAATTTTAGCGCAAAAAAATTTTGAAAATACGAAAAAAAAAATTTGGGCATTTTCTGACATTTTTTTTCTTGTTAAATATTTTTTCCTTTTCTTTATTTATTAGATAAAAAAAAGTAAAGTAAAGTAAAGTAAAGTATAGACAAGAAAGCCGGACATACTTCGCTCTTCGGGTCAAATACTCTTGGTAAGTGTGTTGAAAACGACGACTTTTATTGTTCTTTATATTATTAGCTTCTTTCGGTCAGAATCGTTTTATTGAAGAAATTATTTATCTTTTTTTTTTAAATTCTACTAACCCTCCAAGAATATTTGATCCGAAGAGCGAAGAATATCCGTGGTGCGAAATATGTCCGGTTTAAATACAAATTTATACTTCATTAAAATTTATATATTATACTTTAGTTTATTTTACTTTGCTTTTTTTAGTTGAGTACTTATACTTACTAACTTTTTGAATTATTAGAGTTGTATGTAGATAAATCATTACTTGTAACACTATACACAACTGGAATCAAATCATGTAACTGTAATTAATTATTATTTGATTCATAGGTTAAACAAAGGATTTTTTTTTTTTTTTAACACGAAAGACTGAAGAGCGTCGCGATCGACTTAAAATGATCTGATCTATCACGATTGGCCTGTTGGCCATCCATGAATCAAATGATTTTTTTTTTTTTAAATGTCAAATAGTCTCTTTATATATAATAGTCAATTCTCTCAGTTCTACAATCAATAATAAAAATCTGTACTGAATTAATGTACCCAATACCAGTCCAACGAACTTGACAGACAACCATAAAAAGGCATTTAGATTGTAATGTGTAATCGGCGTATAGTTTTAAACCCGTTTTGATTACATAATTTTAATATAATAAAAACTCGACTTATAAGTCCCTAAAATAATCACCATACCTGATCTATTCAGGTCTACGTCTGTATAAGTACCTTTTGATAATATTGACCGAAACGATTTCACAATCACGATTAAAGCAGTCTAAATAACTACCTCATACAGTTTTTTTTTTAACTTTAGGCCACTTGATCTTTTTCCAATAATCTCTAACCAATAAAAATAACAAAAAATTTTAATAGAATACTACGTACAATAAACGCAATCACTCACATCGTGTGTCCACTGACTCGCCAGTTGATTGACAACACAATTCTTACGGAGGTCAGAAGTGACACGCGTTCCATGTTTCAAGTTTTGCGACAATTATTTCAAAGACTTAATTTGGGGAAAAACGAAGGAACTTTCCTGATTATAGACGGATTGTCATCTATTACTATTCATTTGGTTTATTTTAGGAAAGTCATTGAAATAATTGGACAAATCTTCAAATATTTGTTATTTCTGAGAGAATACCAACTGAATTACCTATGTCCAACACTTATACTGGCTAACTAAAGTTTATTTGGTAGCCATACTCGCAAAGTTACCTCTATTTGCTAGTGAAAACCCAAATAAAATCCCTAGCGTGGTGGCTATAAATATTCTACCTGCCCGTCAAAATCGGTTCAGCCACTTGGAAGATTAGTCCGCAAACAGAATAAATTCTTGGATAAATGTTAATCTCTACTCTCAAATAGCTTTAATGCACTTACTTCGTGACAGACGTGACATCCTAAGAATCCATTTGTACAAAATAGCAACGTATATTTATATTTTTAACGTCATCCGGGCAACCCCTGTCTCTATAAAAATGATTGATATAATAGTAATATACGTTATAAATATATTGTTTGAAAAGTACGAAAAAAAAAAGCTTGTACTTAAATCGTAACATTGAACTTCTCTCTGAAAAAAAAAAAAAAATTGTATATCCCGTATAACGCAACTTTTTGTAGCTATACACTATACGCAATAAATGAAAACTAAAAATAGAGTATACGTCAAACACCCCCGTATACGCCCCAATATACTTCTATATATGACTATTATAAATGCTTTAAATTTCAAAACACGAAAAAATGTATCATTCTCAAGAATGACGACTTTATTGTTATGGATTGTTATTAAATTTTGAAATATATTCAGTATAAAACTTACAATTATATTGACCGACTCTGTACAATTAACGAAAGCTACCCTCAGAATCGTTTAATTGACGAAATTAATTATCGTCTTTCTAATATCCCCCCCCCCTAAAGTATATTTACTTTCTACTATAAGAATGAGAATAATTATGGTGTGAACTACGAAGTACGTCGGGATTTTTTTAGATAGTTTTACTAATATCAGATTTTTATTAATAATTTATCAAATAATACTATAAAATACTAAATTACTGAATATTGTATTATTGTTTTGTAGATTCTGAGCTGAGCGAAGAAGCTTATGATTTTACAATGATATTTATTTTTTATTTTAGATTCTGTACGAAGTGAAGAAGCTAGTGTTTTTACAATGATGTTTATTTTTATTTTTTCTGTATACACTTTTTCGTATAAATCTACATGTCCAAAAGTTTCGATCAGTAACTTTTTGAAACTAGATTTGCCTCTAGTTAGTACCTTAGAACGATTATTTTTTGAATTTCTTAATTCTTCAATTTTTTTTTTTTTTTTTTGAAAAAACTACCCAAAATTTGACAAAAACGACTCGGAAACTATCATTTTTCGATCCGAACTTTATGAAAATTTAAACATAGATAGAAAATAATATAAGAAAGATTTTGGCGCAAGAAAATTTTGAAATTGTGAAAAAAAATTTTGAACATTTTTCTAACATTTTTTTTCTTATTTATTTTTTTCCCCCTTTATATATGATGACCTAAAATGACGACTATTATTGTTGTTTATATTATTAACTTCTTTCATTCAGAATCGTCTAATTGAAGAAATGATTTATCGTTATTTTTTTTAAATTTAATACACCCACCAAGAGCTTCACACCCGAGATGCGAAGAATACTCGTCGTGCGAAGAACACCCATCGTGCGAAGTATGTCCGGTTTTTTTTTTCTCATTTTGTGAACACTTTTTCATATAGATATACTTGACCAAAAGTTTCGATTAGTTACTCTATAAATATGAAATCACACCCAGATGGTTTTTAAAGAGATTATTTTTTCCATTTTCTCAATACATTTTCCAAAAACGGAGAAAATTTGTCGAAAAATTGACAAAAAATGGTAAAATAATGATTATCAATTACCGTAATTTCCGTAAAATTGAAAATTGCTTTTTAACTTTTTTTTCAAAAATAATGCTGCTAGCGACTTGTAACTTTCACCAACTTTTAAAATTAGTTACGAGAATATTTCAAAAAATTTCAAAATTATTTGATCAATTTTTAGTTAAGTACAGCATTTTGAAAATTTCGGAAATTTCTCATTTTTTGTTAGTTTTTAAATAATACAATTTTTGATTCTTGATATTAAACCTCGAAAGTATAACTCACTGACATATATGTCTAATAAAACTGATAAAATCTTGATTATTTTTTTATTTTAGACATTATCATGTACATAAATTATAAATTAACAGAACAGTTTATACATTTTATTATTGATTTGAAAAATCAAAATTATTTAAATTCTCACCCCCTCAGGGCGCCCTGGTCCTTACTGATACAAAACACACCGACATTAATATTTTTGTAAACGTTTTATTTTTCCATTAAACACAGTGGTGTATTCGTAATTCTTTTCTAGGGTATACGCTCAGCACATAAGCGTTTACTGGTGGGAGGGGGGGGCTAACCCCCTCTAGAAAAAAAAAATTGACCTACCCAAACTTATATTTACTTATGGTGGGGACGTGGGATATACCACCACCTGACATTTTTCCAGGGGGGGGGCACAAAGTGTCAACAAAAGTATTTTTTGGGGGATTTGGAGTGGACGCGCGCTACCTTCACCCCCCTTGGATCCGCATCTGCTATGGAGGTCTACATATTTAACTATTTTTAATATTATGATAAACTGATAAACAATAACTTTTTGACAGCTGATCTATTTTTAACAATAATTATAATATCCGCTCGCTCGATAACACGATATGATAACACGATATCGCTGGCGCAAACTGGTATTGTTTAAATTCTGACGTACAGTACGTAAACGCTTGGCAGTTACCGACCATCATCGTAAATAGTATTTACTAAATACTTGTAGTCGGGTAAAATTTAATCGAATTTAATGCAGGCACGAGGCTATTTTTGGATAGTGGCTATAGTGCATAAAAATAATTCCTATTAATAATAATAAATTCTATACTGTCGCATATTGTATGTCGCATGGTGATAAAACATTAGGCTTGCGTATACCCATAATGTACGAATTTTTAGCTAGCGTATACCTATGATAGACGAATTTTCTTAAAGGTATACGCATAATCCCAAAAATAGGGATCCGGTTATACGGCGTATACCCGCGTATTCCTTCCAATACACCACTGATTAAACATTATTATATTACAGTAAAACCACTTCTAACCGCTCTAAATAATTGAATAGATGATAACTCCCTATAACGGACATTATTTTTGGAAACTGAGACATTTTGGCCCCGCGAACTGAATCTTCCTCCGAATAAAGGACAAAATTTCAGTGATCGAGAGTGTCCGATATTCAGAGGCTTCTTTGTATAATTACATAATAAAATACCAATTAACATTAAAATGTACAATTATTCACTTAATAATATCATTTTGAGCCGTGATAATTTGTTAAGAATACCGTCACCATTGGGAAAATGATTGATATTAAATAATTTACCACTTTCAAACAATAAACCTAGTTAAAATATTGACTTTAAGCTAAATAAGTGGATAAAATTCTTTAAGATATCAACATTGTACAGACTAATTGTTTGAACATTGATAAAACAAATAATCGCCAAACGAATGACTAACAAACTAAATAAAACCATTAAATAAAAAATTACAAAGGATTTCTTGGAATTTAAAATTTAACCTCTCGTCTTTTTTACTCGTGATGATAAACATTTTATTATTTTATATACCAATTTCTGAGTGGAGTCAAAAGATTGTAATTTAACAACGATGTTATTTTTCCTGGAATATTTTTTCTTCTCGTAAAAAGGTCGGATAACTACGTGTAGAGTAAAAAGATTTTGGTAGATATTTTATTCATATAGTGTATTAAAGAAATAATTTTTCGAAATTTTTAATACTTTAGCCAAATATAAGAAACACCTACCGGAAAATTGAGTAAAAATTGTCAAATATGCCGTAAATTAGATTTTTACGAAATCGATTTTAATCGAAATTTTTAATTTAATAGTTTTAGGGAATTAAAATATTTTAACGTCTTGCAACAATAATGTTATACTGACTAAAAACTTTTCAAAAATTGTTCGCTACTTTAGAATATTAATACATTATTTTGCAAATATATCAAATTATCCAATAAAATTTGTAATTCGTGATACTTAATGAGCCGAAAATAAAAAATAATCTTATTCATACATATTTCTAACGGCTTTAAATAAATCTCTAAAATTGTTAGTAGCTTTTTTTTTTATAAATGTTTAAAATAAGGATTTATTAAAAACTGGCAATTTTCACGTAAAATAATGATTTTTTCATACAAGTCCACATAAAACTTTCAATTCTTGATCCAGTAAAAAAAAAAAAAAAAATACACCAAAAGATTCTTCACGTGTTTTGATAATTTTTTGCATGCGTTTTAATTTACAATTAGTACTCGGATGACTGTTGTGTATGTTCGACTTTCTTAATATTACATTGCACTAATTCTACTGCTAATACATAAGTTTCTGAAAGTTATTATACATTAATGAAACTATTATCATTCGGGTCGTCGTGTTATACAAGAAGCAGAATTTTCAAAGTCCGGATGAAATAAACAATTATAATGTATTAATTAGCTGATATTATATTCACATTTTTATTGATTTTAACTAGGGCTCAGAAGTTATAGGTGCTAAAAAAGGCAAAATATAGGAAAAAAAAGAAAACAAAAAATAAAACAATACAAAATTCGCTTTAAAAATGTTAAATAAAAAAAAAAAAAAATGATTAAAATTCAAAAAACTTTTTTGTTGGAAATCAATGAATATGCAATTTTCTTTCGAAAATTGATCTAATGTGCAAAATATGCGTTTATAATTTTAAACTTTTAAACTCACCATTGTATAACACAGATTTCTAGCTTTTTCTGCCATTAATAAAGAACAAATAGAACAATATACAATTCCTACAATATCCGAGCTCTAATTAAAACTAAAATATTTAAGTTGACTGTAGATATCTAATAGGCGACAGGTCCTAATAGACAACTTTGATCAACGTAAAAGCACTATTATAAAATATATTATAGCACATATTACAATATATAACTATACAATATACAATATATAACAGAACTTCAATCTTTGTTTTCGTACAATGAATAAATATTTTATCATACTCGAATTCAAACCATAACATTTATTATCAACCATGTGACTATGGGCAATATGCATGTTTAGAAAATTATTAGATAGTATGATACCGAGCGTATCACATAACTTTCGGTTTATAACGTATAGTATATTGTTGTTGATTTCTGAAAATCCGGTTCCGGAACCGTGTATAATGATTAAATAGACAATTTTTTTTATTTATTATTATTTTTTTATAAAAATTTCTATAGTTCTTGAAGTTGAAAAAAAATTTGCGCCATTGAAAGTAGTGTAAGATGTTAAAAGAGAAAATTAAATTTATATGACTGCCTATTATACTTTTCTTTCACTTCAAAGTGGGAAAACGTTAAGCGAAGTTAAACCACTGGAATTTCGTTGCCAGTTTGTCGATTTCGATATTTATCTTAGTGACTTATCATTAAATAATTTATGTAACCATTTTAACGCTTACAATTATTATTGTATGGAACAACAATAATTTTTTTGTTTTTATGTTTTCCAAGCCGCAAAAACCATATTATCATAATATTACGTATGAGTAGGTACACACAAATCCGTTTATTTGTCGTTAAGAACGCAAACTGAACGACGGCGAAGGTGGCGTTGACGTTGTTTGTAGAACGCAATGTTTTAACGTCGATTTGCATTATTAAACACACGTCGTTTTTAAATAATTGCAATTACCTTCGAGGAGGTCGACAATAATGGTTTCAGCGGTTCACTGCGCCAGTAATTCGTTGTTATTTATTAACATAAACGTTTGTTTTTTGAAATAACACAACATTGTCTTGGATGTTACAATATTATTATTTATAACAGCAAGTAAAAATTAGTGGGACGTTGCCGTCGCTTATATAATAGAAATTGTAAAACATATTCACGAGCAGTGTACGTGAATATCGTTAAGTAAAATCAATTAAATGTTACGCTCACTTATCTCGTCACGTGATCTTAATTTGTTCTCTCTTTTTCTTTCTCTCTTTCTTTCTCCCTCTCCATACAAAAAAGTCATTTCTTGAGATAAATTCCATTGCACACGCGTACTAGGGCTAGGATTTATATACATTGACATATTTTTTTTCTGCAACTTCTGATTACTGCTTTTATTTGTGATGTTTACCAATCACGTCATGTTGAAGCAAAAGATGGTTATTTCTGCTTACATATTTTGAATGAAATAAACATTATTCTTTAATCTATAGTTCAACTATTAACATTTAAAGCACATGTTTTATAGTATTTTTTGGCAGTGGTGGTTGGCATAAAAGAAACTAGAATACTATGTACCTAACTACTAACAAAATATTTAAATTTACTTTAATATAGTTAGAATAGTATCTTGGGCACTGGAACGAACCGAAATCTAAAAACATACTAAATATTGGAAGCCGGAACCGAATTTTCACATTATCAAATAGCCGGAAATTCTTGTCTTAAAATGAAAAATATCGGACTTCACAGAAACTATTGGAATAATTACCTCTTTTGTACTTTAAAATATTGAAATATACATAAATTTCTTGAGAATTATTTTCTTAAAACTGTTATTTCTGTTTGTACTTTTTAAAATAACTTGTCAACAGGAGTACAAGAACCGGTTCCGGAATATAAGAACTCGTAAAAACAATTAGAACCTGAACCGGAACCAGAACCTTTCAAAAACGTAATTGAGAACCGGAAACGTATAATACCAAAAGGTACCAGTCCCTGATATGGTAATTTAATTTATATCTTATCATAATATTATTATTAATATTGTCACTTATAATAGTACGACTGCAACAGATTGTTCTACAACTATCTCACACTTCCTACAGTATCTTCGGCTAGTTTCACAAGTGACACATAGCAGTGTAGATAATCTCGACCGCCTCTACGTCCGGGACCGCGTCCGCTGTTTGCTTATACGCGAGGCGGTTTTGTCGCGCGCGGTAGTGGACCTACACCGCCTCTCCATCCACGAACTGTTTAGCTGGTTACGTATCAGTTATCACGAATGGAAAATCAACTGTCAATTCGCGGCCGCAGTACAGTGATAGACCGTCGACAGTTGTCTCGTGTTAATATGAACATTGGAAATGCAAAGTTTAATATCTAATTAGTAATTAATAATTTAATATCTAATTTAATATCCGCTATTGGAAGCGGTCGACCGCTCGAAAATTAAATTGAACGCGATTCCAGGCAGTCAATCTTAAATTCTGATCGAAGTAATGTTTTAACAGAGATGTTTATTTTTCATTTTTTTTTTTCCTGTAAACACTTTTTCATATGGAAATACTTGTCCAAAAGCCTTAATTTTCGAAACCGGATGCAAATCAAGATGATACTTTATACCAGTGTTTCCCAAAGGGTGTGCCGCGGCACACTAGTGTGCCTTGATAATGTTGTTGGTGTGCCGTGAAAATTTGAATAAATTAAATTGAACATAATCGAATAGGTTATTGTTATTACTTATTATACAATATATCACAGATAAATGTAATTATAGAATCTTAATATTTTATTGATAACTTTATGTTATCTCAAATGCCATTTGATTTATATTTTCTATGAAATGTTTGGAGAATAAAGTGATTATTTTAGTAACCTGGTGAAATGTTATAGGCACAAGATCTTTCCTAGTGTTACATTGTTTAGTGAGCTTGTATTTTATATCAAGTCGTGTTACTAAAAATCACCAATATTTTATTAAATATTAAATTTATTTTATTTTATAAAATAATACATTTTCAGC
>JAIPRM010006256.1:0-19019 GCA_025469315.1 Stegophylla sp. TES_Ste_2020 | reverse complement strand
TTCCTAAAATAATTCTTTATTTTTATTTTACATTAAATATTGTCAATACTTAATTTATGGTTAAATTTCTCATTGAAAAAAAAAATAATAAAACCCTCCCCAAAAATTCATTCTAGATACGGCCATGCTACGGTTTATAATTAATGATCATACCGATCACAACAAATGAAATAAAAAAAGAGATGATTCGCAACAATGTAAAACGTAAGGCCAATATAGAACTACTCATACAGCCAAATAAGGTTATAAGACGAGAGCTTCAAATAAATCAAGACAATAATTTACAACAAAGTAGATATGTGCCTACTATTTATTCATTTTTAGGTTAATTGTTCACAAACGAATTGGTACTTGTGTGCGCGAACTGGATGTATTTTTGGTATTTGTGCGCAAACCAGGACCGCCCGAACAGGAACCTATAAAATTATTAAGGTTACACGTGATCGATTTTAACTGCGATTATCAGATTACCGGTGGTTCGCCGTATCGCACTGAAGTCGTCGATTCATACACGTTTTGCCTATTTAACATAAATTGAATTTGTACGCGCGTATTACCGTTCGAATATTTGGTTATCGCTAGTCCGTTTGATTAGATTTAAATCCACAGTAGGTATGAGTACGCGCGTTCGTCACCGTTCGTATTAATTCAAATGTCACCGTGCACTGCCATGTTATGAATGGGAATGAAGGAAAAAAAAGCGGAGGGAAAAAAATTCGGAGGAAATAAAAGCAAGTAGAAAAAAAAGCAAGTAGAAAAAAAGCAAATGGAAAAAAACAAAATAAAATTTACCGATTACCGCCAGCATAATAATATAGATTTCTATTTTCCGCCTCTACAATTTTCAGGTTTTTAGATTTTTGTAATCCCTTACAAAAAAAAGTATTTTCACCAGAAAACTTGAATTGTTATCCAGTTCATTTGTAGAAATCGTAATTTATATATTTATCGTTGTTTTATATGAAAATGTGCCCAATGGAAACCAACAAATTATATTTTTATAATTTCAACTTTGTCATAAAATAAATATTTTAGGATTTAAAATTGAAAAATAAAAATAAACATCATTGTACCAATAATTTATCTGGCAACGACTGTAATGTATTTGTATATGTTTACACTATTAAATAACAGTATCTAACCTACTATTTTATATTTATATTATTAGCTTCCTACTTTATATTATTAACTCCCTCGTTCAGAATCGTCTTATTGAAGAAATGATTTATCGTTTCTTTAAAATTCAATACACCCGTCATAGAACCCCACCCGTCGTGCGAAGAACACCCATCGTGCGAAGTATGTCCCGCTTTTTTATTCTTAACCGTGCTAAATCTACAACAGTTCTTGAATTATTACCACTGATTCAAGATTACAATTTAAAAGAACCGTATCCAAAAATAGATACCATATTTAGAATTATTTTCACAATTTCTAAAATTAGGTTTTTACAGACTTTAATCGCAGATGCGGCATACAAAATAAAACGGCCCATTTTTTATTATTTTTTTATTTTTAGTATCGGCCAAATCAATTTTTTGAACAGCCATATTATATTGTTAATCGTATGATACACATGTGGGCTGTGTTATTTAAATGCAGTGGCAATAATAATATTGCTCGTTCGTTATAATTATTAATGTATTTAAAATTGACAAATGTAAACCTTTATTACTTTTATCGAATGCTTTTGAAACCGCGGAGTCCGTTGTTGGCTCATAAATGCTAACCACCACCACCACCCGGCTGACGACATAACTACAGCATTGAACAGTCTGCATTATATCAATTTTGTTTCACAACAGGTGTATGCAAAATTAATTATAATAACCCCAGCGTTTTGTTAACAGCGTACAGTATTACAGGGTAAAATAAGTTATTTGTTAATAATTTTACACCATCATTCATATTTTATAGCTTTTACTAGAATGTAGGTAGTATTACAAAATTTTCGTTTGTACTCCTGATTAAATATCGAGCTTGGTTCGAGAGACTTAGCGGCAATGACTTGTACCACCGTGGCCCACAGGCCAATCAATCGGTCTAAAAAATGTTGCAGATGCAGCATATGAACCCTCTGCTGCACCTATGCGAACGCCTATGCTGTAGCTACGTATGAGAGTACCAAACTCAAACTCATAAAAAATCATCTGAAATCAACTATGGACCAGGAGAGACAATCAAATTTGATTATTTTACCAACAGAAAATTGAGTTTAAGTAGGTTTTTTTTTTTTTTTTTTTTTTTGGGGGGGGGTGTTATCAATGATTTTGGGGCAATCAAATCAAAAAATACAATTGTAAAACTAGAAAAGTTTGAATGTTTTTTGCACGGTGCTCTTTAATATATTTTTTTTTTTATTTGTGTGTCTATAAAAATAAATCTTTAAAATTTGTCTGTAACAATGTCAATACATAATAGACATAATTTTGTTTTAATTATAAATCCTGCTTAAGAATTTATTTAATTTAAATTTTATTATTAAAATTAAATTAAATTAAATTTTATTAAATATTAATTTTACTATAGCCGGCGTTTCACAAACATAATGTAATATACATTAAAGTGTAATAAGCAAATTGCCATACAAAAACCCAAATATTATTTCAAGGGGTGTTTGAACACCCAAAACATCCCTTCCTCTGCATACGTGCATTAATAATGAATCGTTTTATCCATAATTATCGTTTCTTTCTTCGTTTCTATTCGGGCCATAAATCACACTTCAATTGCACAAAAATAAATGAGAATTTACACGACAAGTTACCTTTTGAATATAATAATTATCATAATTAGGTATAATTTTTATTTTATAATTATTATTTTTGGCAATGGTATTGATTTTAGAATATACTAAGTATGTTCTAAAATCAACGGTAATGGACACCGCGGCGCGGCACGGGCGACGTGTGTTAATTTACGACATTCCTTTTTACGAGATTCAAATTTACAAAAATAAATAGCAACAATCGCTGTTCGTATAAAATGTAATGTGTATTTACGTCTGAATTACAATTTTTATAAGCCCGTAGTGAAAACCGAACGAATTAGTTTATGTACATTCTAAACTGTTTTTGGATTTATCCATAAGATGACGCGATAGCAATTCCCCATAGATAATAAAAAGATTATTATATATGGCAATATCACAGAATAAATAATAGAAGAATGGAATCTGAAAAAAAAATATGTTCTAATGGTAGCCACTGAGATAGATTGAGATAAATGTTAAACAATAGACCAGGGGTGGTCAACCTTTTCAAAATTAACAAATAAAAAATAGAAACGCGCCATAAAACACCGACTTATTATTATTTTTTGTGCAATAAATAATTTAGGTTACTATAATATAAAGATTGTATAAAAATTATTTAGACGTTAGTGTGCCATTCCGAAGTATCGGATGTGCCATAAAATGGTACGTGTGCCGCAGGTTAGCCACCCCTGCAATAGACAATAATAATATAATGACGCGATAGTAATATCCATAGATAATAAACGGATTATTATATTATATGGCAATGTCATAGAATAAATAAAAACAGAATGGAAAGTGAAAAAAAAATGTGTTTTAATGGTAGCCACTGAGATTCATTGAAAAATATGTTAAACAAGAGACAATAATATTTATGGCGACTATTAAAATTCCGATTCACTACAATATTTTAATATTTATATTATGTAAATTAATAATTAAATGAACACGAATAATATGTGTAATCTATTTTTTAATTTTTTAGCTATTTTAATAATCGAAACGTATAAAATCATTAAGGACCCAGTGCCGCCTGACTTGAATAATTATAAATTGCTGACGCACGAGAATAGTAAAGTTGAACGAAAAGTAATAATGAAATAAGCTAAATGTGATTAGAAGTAAAACGCGCTGCTCGAGTGTCAACAGACGTAAACGTGATTTCTGTCAGCCACATTTACACCACATTTTATTTCCTTGTTAATTTTAACGTGCGATTGTGTGCAGGCAATTATGAAAACGCAACCGTTTCTGCTTTATGCAGTATTTTTATCGTCCATAAGCAGTCACGTCTCTAAACTACTAAATGGTAAGTACCCACGTGTGCGTGTTGAGGTGTTATACACCGAATTGGTAAACATTAATTTATTATAATTGACACGTATCTCAAAAAGGGTTATTAACAACGTGATAACTCGGTATGAAACTGTACTGTGGACCTTAGGACGTGCTTTTATAGACCATGTACGATTCATGGAAAAGTCGGTATTTGTTTTGTTTGTTTTTACACCTTGCAAAGGTTATTTTGATTCTGAGTGAAGCGAAGAAGCAGAAGCTATAATGTTTTTTTTGCAAATACACTAATTTTTTTTTTTTTCTGTAAACAATTTCGTACAGTAACACTTATCTAAACGTTTAGAATAGGAACTTCTTTCCATCAGAACTCGACTCTGGATTGTAATTAAATGAGGTAGGAACCTAATTATTCGAAAGTCTCAATAAATTTACAAAGTTTGGAAAAAACTATCCGAAATTAGTCAAAAACAAATTTTAAACATTTTTTTTCAATACAAACTTAATAAAACTTCAAATGTAAACAAACGATAATATGAAAAATATTTTGTAAAAGGATTTTTTTTTAATGTGTGAATTTTTCTCTCGTAATTTTTTTTCCTGTTGTCAGCTTTTTTTCGTAAGAACTTTAAACTTCGAAATACAAAAAAAAAATCATTTCCACAAATTGTTAAATGGCCACAGATTATTTTGTTATTACCTATTCTAAAAGTAATAATTGCTTAAATCTTGAAAATCTCAATAATACGTTATCAGTAACTAATAACATTTGGCTAGAATTTAAATATGTAACAATTATTAAACATACAAAATATACAAATAGCAATTATCGTTATCTATACTTAACTAAAACTCCGCTCATAACCGGTTTTATCGTTTTTTTAAATTCAATACATCCTCAAAGAGTATTCCACCCATGGAGCGAAGAATACCTATGGTATGACGTATGTCCAGATTTTTATTTTTTACTTTAGTTAGAAAGAAAATCATTTTATCTATGAATGCCAAAACCATGAAAGGACTTCCGGATAAAACGAGTTGTTGGGGTGTAAAAAACGAACAATAATATTTTATCATAATATTCTAATTATTTTTAACACGCGTTTTTAAAAATAATATTTAGAAACTATTAATGTTACTGACATTCACTAATGTTTTTTTATGTGAATTCACTGAACATATTGGATTCGGGTAAATGTATATTCCGATTCAATATTTGTTTAGTCAGCGGTTCAGAATAATACACATAGGATCCTATATACACACATAGGAAAAAATATCAATTGCTGTGATGTTCATTTTTATTTATTTTTTCACATTCTGCATGGAAAAATAACTCTTAAACCAATAAAAAAAAAAAAATTTGTAATTAATTATAAATTTTTAAATACTAACAAACAAAACATATTTTGAAATCAACGATAACATTCACGAGTAAGATAATTCTAGAGTACAGTTGCTTTAGCTTGAATTAAACATTTGTTTATTTTAGGAATATTTTATTTTTATCAATACCAATCATCTTCTTGCAAAATCCCTACTTTTTTGTTTTGAAATTTAATGCAATGGAAAAATTATTTCAATAAAAACTTTTATATTTTTGTATTTTATTTAATAAAACTAAAATATATTTTTATAATAATTAATGAAATTGTTTTGATTAATATAGTACAGTTATTAAATTTATTGAAAATACTATTCAATATTCACCACATAATTTATTGGTGTATTAAATAAAAATCGTATATCATAAATAAAATATGCTTCGACCTATTTTTTTTTAAAAACAAAATATTATTGTTTAAATGACAAACGTTGATGCGATGAAAATAGAATATTTTACACAACAATATCGTCAACACGTATTTATTTTGAAGTAGTGAGTAAAACAATTTCAAACACAAATAATTTTAAATCTTTAATATGATTACTCTATTTATTGTTATTATTATTATTATTATTAAATACATCACAGACTTCATTAAGCGAAGAATATTTTATATTTCTAATAAATGCATTAACAGAACTTTTAAAATACTAAACTTATGACACGAATAGTATCTCTGAAAATATATGGGTAGTGTTAGGTACTTCGGAAAAACAAAATTGACATCGACAATAATTGAAATGCATACAATATTTATGCTTATTCGTGTTTTATATTGTAGTCTAAAGCACACCGTATGGATAGGAAGCAAATAAAAAAAACACGTGAATATGATAATAAATCTCGGTAAGTCATAACCGTGTTATTATTATTATTATTATTATTATTATTATTATGCAGAAAAACATGAAATAATAACGTCGTCGTACGACGTGCATAACACGTGTATATAGAGCGGAAAAAAAAAAATCTAATTTCCGTATTCCTCTTATCCCGAGACACGCAATAACGGCAGACTTAAACGATTTTTTTCATTATAATAATAATATTGTATTATCATCGGTATTGTTGGTTGTCGCATCGTCGGTTCTCTCGTGTTTACGTATACATAAGTACGGCATTTGCAGGGATTTCCTTTTATCCCGCGCGTCTCTTGAATGGAAAACCGATTCCTCCTTCTTTCCCCATCCCGTCCACCGATCCGTAACCTCACAAGTGTTCATTTATTTCAATAATATTTCCGAAAACATACTCGCCGACGCGAGAAAAATGATGACTATACTATATATATATATATATTCCGTTGGTTACGACCAAACCGCCGCGTAACTCAATAATAAGGAGCTCGTGTGAACATTTTCTGACGGCGGCGGGGCACTTATGTGTAATATTATGTAGTTCGGTGACGGTAAGTCGCGTCCCCCCTCCCCCCCCCCAAAAAAAAAAAAAAAGATACGATAAAAGGTAAGTTGCGGCCCGTGTGTTATTTATAGTTTATACCGGCTTATGCATGGTAAAAAATATAATATACAATGTCTTTGGTTACTCAAGAGTCAAGAGCTCATCCACTAATAATTACTACCGATTATCAAACCGAAATGTCCTCACGTCGAACGACTACGAGTTAGTTCCCAATTGTCGAATTGGTTCCCGAGTTGTCTACAGGCAGTGAGTGATGTAGTCGAGGGTTTACGCGGGTACACGGCGTTTATCTACCTCACAATTTTCTAATTATGCGTGTACTACCTCCTAATTTACTATTTAAGCGTATACCCATAATGAAAATCTTGGTCCGCTGGTACACGGGCGCAGGACATAACGTACGTACTAACGTTTGTCCAGTGAATAATAAATTACAATTATAAATAATTTGTGTTTGAGATCCAACCAATGACAAAATGATAAACTTAATTGTTTACACTATTTACAGCGGTGCCACAAATGCATAGATAATTAACATTATATTATGATATTTTGGACGAGTACTTCTTCTCAAAAAAACGTTGACAGAAAAAATCAAATGACATCATTATAAAACTTATATGCTATACTGTTATTTAATTCTCTCAAAATCACAGTTCAACAAATGTATGGAGGCCAAGTATTGGCACATTTTGGGAAAAAAAATTGGGAGGCTAAACTATTTGTTTGATTTAGCCCTCCAAATGGGTTTAATATTATGCATTAAAAAAAAAAAAAAACTGGGGAAAATAAAGTAAATTTTGAGGGCTAAGCCTTACACCTGGACCGGCTAAGCTCTGATTTAGGCGTGTACCCATGAACTTCTTTAAGACTACATCATTGTCTACAGGTAACATAAGAATTGGTTCCGGCAAGTTTTCACGATAATACAACTATGTTAAATTAACTTTTCAAATTATTATTATATATTCAACTAGCAACAATTTCCTTCCCATAAAAGCAATATTTTAATAATAAAAAAATAATATTTTCCTATTGATGGCTATCAGCAGATAGTTTTTGAGTGTTTTGGCACTCGTTGCTACGCTCCTCAGTGCCGTCGCTTCACTCCGCTCAATCTATATATATATATCCCTCAACTTGTTGTGGTTCAAAGGGGGGATATATCGACTTGATAATCGATTTTCTGTGCAAAGTGGATACATTTCGGTAATGAAACGCTAAAATCAGTACAAGTCCAAGTTCGATATTTCCCGAGAAACAAGTCGATTGCCAAGCCCCGAAATGTCCCCTCGTTGCTCGGCAAGTCGAGGGTTGATTGAATTACCGAAATGAATTACTACACCAAAATGTTCACAATGAAAATTTTCACCTAGATACCCAGTTTCATAGAGATCGATTAGACTAATTTTCTTTTATGTTCTTTTAACAAGTGTGTAATTTTAGGTAAAACTAAGGAATGAAAAAATTAACTTAAATTTTAAATTTATTTAGGTTCAATAGACATATAATATGTAAGTGAGGTTATATTTAATTTTCAAGTCTCGAAATCAAGAATTGAAATTGTATGAAATACAAATTTACATAAAACGAGAAAATTCCAATGTTATCAAAATGTAATATTTACTTCAAAATTGATCAAATGTTTTTGAAATTTTTATGAAGTATCCACATCACTATTTTAAGTAGTTTGTAAATGTTTCAAGTTCCACATCCACTACTTTTGAAGTTATGTTAAAAAACAAATATAAATTTTATAAAAAATTTCGATAGTACCATAATTACCGGTTTTTGCCAACTTTTTGACAAATTTTCCTTGTTTTTGGAAAAAGAATTGAGAAATTCGAAAAATAATTTCTTAAAGTACCATTTGGGTATGATTTTGAATCATTAGAGTTACTGATCAAAACTTTTTGACAATTTTTTCTATATAAAAAAATGTTCAAAGAAAAAAAAAAATTTGTTATAACGGCGATATGTCATAAATGAAATTTCCGTGAAAACGATTTTAGTAATTTTGCCATATACCTAAAACCAATAGGTCTTGAAATTTTCACCCATTATCAATCAATAAATAAAATACAAACGCTTTTTAATTTAACTAATTTAACTACTTTTGCTACAAATTTAGAATTATGAAACTATATGTGTATATAATAATATACATATATAAAATAATATATACTCGTATATATAATACATAAAAAATGTATATATACATTTTTATATGAAAAAAATTTGAATTCCAGATACTCTCTGATGAAAATTCAGCATAACCTCAATGCATAAATATCTTATGAATTTAAAAAGTTTTGTAAATCGTAAGCCAACTTTTCTATTAACGTATAAAATTAGTATACGTATGAAATCAATGGACTAAAGAAACTAATGATTTTTTTTTAAAAATTGTAATCTTAAAACATTTAAACATTTTAATTAGGCTCAATTTGTCTTTACCAAAACATTCCTCACGTGTTTTCTGTATAAGCAGTATGATTTTAATGAAAGTTGACTCAAAGAATATTTTTTTATAAGCGTTTAAATTTAAAATTAAGAATCGAATGGCTGGTAATCCAAATGATGACAATTTTTTTTCTCTTTCTTATAACATAACATATATAAAATTTATCATTTAGATCATAGGTTCTTAACTTTTTTAAATAATAACACCAAGATTTATCTAAACCAGTTTATTAAATACGTCATGGTAGGTAATAAAAAACTTTATTTTATGTTTGGAAAAAAAAATGAGTTACACATGGAACACATTTGATATTACCAAAATATGAAAAACCGCTCGTGCTTACGAAAATAATAAATATTATACAATATGTATAGTCATTCAATAAAGTTAATAGTATAAATTTAACACTTTCTAATTTTAGTCTTCATTCATGGCATAATTTGAATTATTTTCAAACAAATTTATTTTTGAGTCATCTAAAACAAAAATACATCACATGGACCTGAGACGTAACAATCTACGGACCCCTCAGGGGTCCAAGAACCACCGGTTAAGAACCTCTGATTTAGATTGATAATAAAATAGACATAGATTATTCGTCTTTTAAAAACAGTCAGACATATTCGCACCGTGAGTATTCTCCATTTTTCTAGACTCTTGGTGGGTGTGTTGAATTTAAAAAAAAATTATAAAAATTTTTACAATAAAACAATTTTATTCTGAGTGGAACGCCGGTGAATACACTAAAGTAATTATTAGTTTTACATTACCTATGTTTACCAATATTGTTACTTAATATTGATTTGAAGGGCGTCAACTTTTTCGGCTGGTTTTGGTACGGAATAGTCTAGAACCGTACAAAAGTCGATGAATTTTTTTTTGGAATCAGGTAATTTCGACAATCAGCCATATTGTATTATTATTATAGTCTACCATAACATGAAATGACGACCCCACTTACCGCCCTTTCCGTGTACAATGTTGTGCAAAAACGTACAAACGTTATTGTCGAGTAAGGGCGCCATAGCTGAGAGAACACGATTGTTTTTTTTTTTTTTTTTCAAAAAGGTCGAGGTGAAAACATGGCTCACAACAACCCAATGTTTTTTAAATGCTCTTGTTTAACCGAATAGTGTTTTTTATGTGAGGTAATGTTTTCGTTACTCGACCCAGCGTTTTACGTGTTCGCCCGAACAGTGGCCACGACCCACCCCTATCGGTGTATTCAATCGAGGTATTCCTCCCTTTCCCTATCCTCTTTCTCTCTGCCTTACCGCAGTTTTCGGCCGTATCACGTCGCCAACGCAATTAAATACAATGCGTGAGGGGGGGGGATTCCATCGACAACATTTCTGCGTTACGCTAAAAACGGGGAATGAAATACATTGCGAAAAAAATTTCGAACGCTGTTTTCGTACTCGGTAGTGTCGATGGCATGCAATGCGAGTTCCTCATATATCGGCCCCATACATTCTCTTTTAAGAGGAAATAATATGATTATTACTAGGGCTAGGATTTTAATGCCCTTAAAAATCACTAAAAATGCTCTTAAAAAAAATGCAAAAATGACTTAAAAAAAAACTCAAAAAATGCACTAAAAAAAATGTCTTTAAAATGTATTTATAATAGCTTAAAATTCAAAAAATTATGTGATTAGTATGAGGTACCGTCGGGCATCTTTATCGATTTCAATGTTCTAAGGTTCTAACATATCGCTATACTGGGAGGCAAGATAAGAATTTATATAAATATAATGTATAAGAATTGTGAATAAGATATTATTTCATCTATTGTTAGCGTATAAAATAAATCCCATATTATAAGATAGTAATAAAATTTTGAATTTGAATTTTAGGCCAAAAATGACCTAAAAACCTAAAAAATGCCCTAAAAAATGATAAAAATGACCCTAAAATAAATATTGTCAAAGAATGCAAAAAAATGCAAAATAAAATTTCTTGTTCTAATTGAAAAACACCTAAAACGTTTTTATAACGAAACAAGCATCGCACAGAAAGCTTCGAAAAATAATGCAAAGTGCATCGAAACCACAGCCCTAATTATTACAAAGGTACAGAGTTAAGAAAACAATATATTAAAATGAAAAATTGGAAATTTTTAAACAACTAACATATTTTATTTCTGAAAATTTGGAATTAACTTCAAATCAAAAACTTGATAACAAAATGCAATTTGAAAAACTTGTCCTAAGTTCTAAAATTAATCAATATAATGTTATTACTTTATGGTAATTTATTGTTAGTTAAACATTTTAAAAGAAAAGTATAGATGAGAAAGTCGGACATACTTCACACTACGGATATTCTTCGCTCATCATTTCAGGTGATTGTGTAAAATTTAAAAAAAACGATAAATCATTCTTTTAATAAGACGATTCTGAACGTAGGAAGTTAATGATATAAAGAACAATAATAATCATAATTTTCAACACACTCACCAAGAGTATCTGACCCGAAGAGCGAAGAGTATCCGTGGTGCAAAGTATATCCGGCTTTCTTGTCTATAGTTTACTTTACTTTATTTTTATCTGATAAATAAATATAAATAAGTTTTTTTGTCAAATTTTGAGTAGTTTTTCCTTAAAAAACAAAAAAATAAAGAATTCAAAAATTCAAAAAATGACATCTTTAAAGTACCATCTAGAGGTAAATCAGATTTCAAAAAGTTGCTGGTCGACACTTTTGGATAAGTATTTCTATACAAAAGAGTGTTTACAGAAAAAAAATAAACATCACTGTAAAAACACTTTGTTCAAAATCTAAAAAATAAGTAGTATTCAAGCTACTGAAAGTTGCACTCTTCAAATTTAAATAAGAATATTTCTTGATAATGTGAATAAAAAAAGTTCTTGATTTCTTTTATCACTCATTGAAAATGAATAAGAAGAGTATAATAATTACGATGCCTTGGATAAAGAAAGTATTACATAAAACTCGAAAAAGTTGTACATCATATGCCAGATGAAATTATTATATTGGAAATAAAAATAAAACTTCTTTTTATTATCAAAATTCGTTCTTTAAATACTACACAACTTATCGTGCTGTATAATATAGATTTTAAAGGAGTTAGTTACTTACTGCCGTTAGTTTTGGATTTTGTTATTTCCGATATGAAATATGCTTTGTAAATAAAGCTAAGTAAGCTGATGAATAATATTTTCTAAGGTACAATAAAATATTCGAACAATGTTAAATAATTGTTTTTTTATTTTTTTTTTATTTGATTACAGTGTTATGTTTGTTTTTGAGTTTGTTTTATAGCTTTTTCAAATATGGAAGTTCTTTTTAAGTATGATTTTACTTTTAATGTTAATTTATTTAGTCCAAATAAACATAGGAGTAGATTAAGGGGGACTAATAGGGGACTATAGACTATTGTCCAAGTAAGTATATTTGCAATTTGCTTATAATGATCAATATAAATTTTAGCCTTTGAATGGAGACAATCAGAAAATTTGGTGTGGCTCGGGAACGCTTCTCATTTTTCAGGAACTACAGGCCCCCCTCCAAGTTTTTCTCACTTTAACCACTGTACGAACGTTATTAACGACAAATAAGTCTAAACTTGTGGAAATGACATTTTCCGACCCATTTTATAATACAAATCAATATTACTCTACGGTGTATTTATACCTACTGCGATAGGTACATAAATGTAAACATGATGCGCACTTTTATAAAACGTACACGACACTGCACACATTTGTGTAAAATGTTTCACTCACAATCAATTTTGCATTAAACTATACGGAGGGTCCCGCACGCGCCATCATCCGCCGCGCAACATCCCCCCCCCTCCCCGACAGTTCACTCGTCAACTCTTGTATCCGGTATTATCCCGGGGGTGAGTGGGGTGGGGTGAAATAGGTTCGTAATAAATAAATAAATGGACGTTCTCGTATATGTGTTTACCATTCGCAGGCGGTGTAAAATCGTAAACGCACATTTTAATTTCTAGCAATATAAAACAGCGCTTTTGCAGTTTTTAATATAAAAATGTCGTTTGATAAATTTATATATATATATACTTACCTAAACGTATTAAGCATTATTTCATCATTGAAAATATTTTTAGTTTTTCGGATTTGATTTATTTCCGGCGGCCTTTTTACATTTAAAGCCTAAAATACGTAATTGAATGAGAAACTTCGAAATAATAATTAAAACGCTTTAAGTGTGCAAATCCACACCAGTGCATACTGTGGACTTTTATTGGCTTAATGTTTCTTTCGAGTTTTGTAACTTGCATTTAGTATTTTGGAAGAATTTCGAATGATACATAATTATTTAAATGTAACTCGTAGTGTTAGATTAAATTAAAACTATCAAATAGAATTGTCAAACTAAAGTTACATTCGGCACATCTATCTCGGTGACAGTTAATTCTATTTTTGTCATTTGAATTATTCAAGCGCGTTCAAGGTTATTATTATGTACATTATAGCTACGGGGGATTTAACACCTGTGACGCGATTCGTGCCACCAACCCACGTAAGAAATGGGAATTGAACTTTCTTCTTACTTATACGTAGTGCACTTCTATGTTTAAATTGTCTTAGTACGAAAATTATTCCCGTTCTCAAATGGTTATTGTAATTATCACTCATTTCAATATAATAATATAATACTGGATACTGTTGCTCCATATACACCTCGTCAGTAATACACAATTATTTTCAATTATAATCCGAATTTTTTTTTTTAAGGAATTCAACTTATATATTTATATATAATTACATAATCTGATTATTATTACACATTTTGTTAAAACAGAAAATATCGCAACTAGGTCGTAGAATTACATAAAATTGCTGCAGAGTCCTTTTTTATAATTTATTATTATTATTATTATTATTTTCAATTACTAAAATACATATTTTTTTAACAAAAAATCGTGTGCCTTTACGTACAATTTTCGTTAACATTTGAATTTTATAGAAGGACAGCAATCATGTTTTGAGCTATAAAGCTCTCAAACAAAATTTAATTAAAAGTAAAGCAGGCGCTCGTCGTTGTAAAATAAATTGCTCCCAATGTCGAGTCACTTAGAATCTAAATAGAACAACAAAACATAACACAAAAAAGTACCTAACGTAAGTATCTTATTATTGAAAATAATCCGATTATTCCGACGAATAATTATTCTTATCTTTTCAGAAATAATCACCTCAAACAAATTATTTACAAATGCATCTAAATCTTCTTTCCAAATGGTACGCAGAATAATGTATGAAATTAAATCACAAAGCTGCACAGCTAAAATTTTTACCCAAAAAACGTTGTAAATAGTTTATCCGTTCCTTTACTAGACTGCGCCAAATATTTAGGTTTTAATCTTCATAGGAGATAAATCTGGTGAACATTCATATGAAAATGAAAAAATTAATTCTTAACGCTTACTCTAGTAAAATACATTTTGTTCATATCAAAAGAGTTAAACATTTAAATTATAAAACACTCTGAAACAATTTAGACGAATATACGAACCGGCTAAAAAATCGAAACTAAACAAAGTCCAAATTTCGCAAAATATTACCCATAATAAAATTACAAACGCTCCAACATTTGTCTTTAATTTAACCTTTCACAAAGGCCTTTGCTATAAATCAACCGAGAAAAAAGCAGCTCTTTTTTATAAACAGTTTTTTCCTAACTACAAAACCATCACAATCATTTTAGTAAGGAATTACATATCTTATTACTCCTAGCGAATTTTTGACACACATTAAAAAAAAAAAAAATGTGTAGTAAGCTACTAATTTCATATCGATTTAGCCAATGGCGCACACACATTATAGTCGATGAGGTCAACTGACCCAATTTTTTTCAAGGGCGGGTGTGTGGATGGGTGGGTAGTTAGCCATTAAACAGTTCAAAATATATGAAAATTATTAATTGAGCAGTTTATAATGACATTTAATAATAAAAAATAATGCTATTAAAAGGTGGATAAATGCCCTTGTAAGTTGAATTCATTTCGACCCATCCATTTAGAATTGAGTGTACGCCATTGAAACTAGAATTTTTTTATTTTTATTAATTTCATTAGTCAATTATAAGCGGATTTTCTGTACATACAACCGAAAAATCATCAACGCCTCTGACGATAATAAGAGTGAGGATTATTGATTTATTAATATCTAGTTCAAGAATGGAACTCTGTAAGTCTTCTACAGAATGTCCGACTGATTATTACATAAGGCTGAATTTTTCTTTAAATGCTTCGAAGCGATTTTTCGCGGTAAATAATTTTTTAGATTCTGAACGAAGTGAAGTCATAGTGTTTTTACAATGATGTTTATATTTTTTTTTCCTGTGTACAACTTTTCGTATAGAAATACTTGTCCAAAAGTTTCGACCAGTAACTTTTTGAAACTGGATTTTCCTCTAGATTGTACTTTAAAGAGGTCATTTTTTGAATTTCTCAATTCTTCATTTTTTGTTTTGAAAAAACTACCCAAAATTTGACAAAAACTACTCGGAAACCGTTATTTTTTGATCCGAATTTTATGAAAATTTAAACATAGATAGAAAATCATATAAGAAAGATTTTGGCGTAAAAAAATTTTGAAAATGTAAAAAAAAAATTTTGGACATTTTTCTAACATTTTTTTTTTATGTTATTAACTTCCCTCCTTCAGAATCGTTTTATTGAAGAAACAATTTATCGTTACTTTAAAATTGAATACACCCGTCAAGAGAATCCCACCCGTCGTGCGAAGAACACCCATCGTGCGAAGTATATCCGACTTTTTACTTTTATGCTGGCTCTCTTGAGAAGTTGAAAGTAATTTGAAATTAGGATACGAAGAGTTAAGAGTAGGAATTCTTTTCGTTTGAGTTTTCCAATATTATTATTTAACACACGAGTTGACGAGAAAGCACTGTTGTTTTCAGCATTTTTATTTTTATTCCACAGATTTTGATTTTCACGTTCATTAATCGGTGTCACGATATTGAAATTGTTTTGTTTTGGACCGTAGTTGTAATCATTTTGTTGATAACGTTCGGCTGGGTTCTTATTATTATTATATACTAGTATTATATACTCAATACTGTCGACTGATGTTGATAACATCAGTCGACGGTATTAAGATATTAAAATGACAATCGAAAAAGTGCATAACTGGAACAGTAATTTTATATTGATGATAATTGCAAATGTACAATACGTAAAAATAAAAAGATTTATACAATTTAATAAGTACTGAATATATCATTAATCAACTTGATAAAACATTATTATTTTCAAAAATGCTGAGCTCATTGGGAAAATTTAGAGGAACTAATTGACACGACGGGATGCGAAAACGATAACATGGTCGACTTCCACTGCGAGACCAATTATATGCAATTTTAAATCGTAAATAAGCTCTTAAATTAAAAATATAAATGTCTAAATTTAGAAATAAATCCAAAAAAGTATCGTAATTTAAATTGTTACGTCATGAATCAAAATGTTATACTCGCTAAGTATATCGGACGTTCAACCACAATAAAATATAATATGCAAATGCTTACAAATCTGTGCTATACTTATGACGTTTTGAAACACAATTATAATAGAATTTGATTATATATTTATTAGTTCAAAATTCTTTACTCAAACTATTACAAAGTTATAGTGGAATTCAAAAATTTTGTCATTGACCAAATTTAAAATGTGGAGGAACAAACATACTAGATAAATATCATTTCAAATAATTCAAGTACAATATTTTCTGGGTCGCCAAAATACAATGCGGATATAATAAATACTCTTATATACATTATTTATTTGAAATGCTTTTTACACTTCAAGTTCCACGTATTGTCCCAAACGGTTATTCTCTAGTTTGAAAAGGTTTAAATCCCATGTTCGAAATAATGTTGGAATATATCAAAATAAAATATTCTGAGCATTTTTCATACTTAAATTTGTTTCAATTCAGAATAGGCTAAATGGATTAGCAATGCTGAGCATCCGTCATAATGTTGTGTAGAAGAATTGTAGAATGAAATTACCTGGAAAACCCCAAAAAGGGGTTATTATTTTGTAATGAAAACAAATATATATATATATATATATATATATATAAATACATAAAAAAAATGTATAATAATTAAATACAGAATTTCAAATTTTAAATTCCAAATATTAAATTGAAAACCCTGACATGTTTAAAGTGAAATCATAACCTGTATAAAAGCACTTCACAAAAATGTAATATGGCGAATAAAAAATTCCGAGGAGACTTCCGATTGTTCATCTGATTTGTCGTTTTTTTTTTTTTCATCACACTCCTCTGGATTCGAAGAAGACTTAGTGCTACGATCAAACACAGACACTCTCTTCCAATTTTCTTCTATAACTCCAATCGACTTATAGTTCAATATTTTAATTTTAAACCCACAAGGTTTTCAATTACACTTGTTCGTATAGATATTTCTTTCCGTGCATTTGATAATCATACGTTTTATATCCAAAAAAAAACCTTATGTGCTGTTAATATTGAAAATGTATTAAACGGTATAAATATTATCCATTTTTATATGACTCAGTAATATAAACGCCGCCCAACCAATCGATCCGAGATCGTGTTGAATGCTTATATTTTTAATAAAAACCTAAACGTCAAAAAATGATTCCTAATTTCTCCGGTAATTTGACAAATTTACCTACTAGTATTTATAGCTTCACTTCAAAATCAGACTTAGGTAGTTAAAATTATTATTTATGAACAGTTTGAGAAATACAAAATCTAATACCGAAACGCTTAAAGGGAAAACTATTATGTTTCAAATCAATACGGTGAGATAAATCATTATTTAACACTGATAAAATTGGAAAAAAACATGTATTACATATACATAGTATAGTTTGTACATATATGTATATTGTACTTCTATACTACGTGAATATAAATAAGTTATTTGACCCGTAATCAATTGTGTTACAGCATAATAAAGGAGTGTACGCGCGAGAGAAAAGAATTGAAAAATAAAACATAAAGGACGGCTATTGATTAGTTGGAAGCTGAATTTTTTTTCAAAAATAAATTACGTTGCGGATGACTTCGGAAAAGGGTAGGTATCTACATACTGACGAGAAAATTGAATATCGAGATAGTTCAAGCCCAACGAAGATAATGGGAAATAGAAGGACATTTCCAGCAAGACAGGTTAGGTATTTTATTGACATTGAAATCCAATTGATACGATCTGTAAGAACGATAATGATTGAAACAAATTTAAAAGTAAATCACTTCTGCAGCTGCTATTGTTTTTGTTTTAATCACAATATTATTTTTATTTCATTAAATCAAACGTATTCTGCTTGGTTATAGTCGCTGTAAAAATTATTATAATATCGACTCAAACAATCAAATATTTTATGATACTGTAATGTTTGTAATTGCGTAGATTCTGTATAAAAATTACGTTTTAACATTAAATCATATTCATTTTCAAAAGCACAGAAAATGTGTAGTTACATTTTTAGATTTTGAACCAAGTGAAGAAGCTAGTGTTTTTACAATGCTGTTTATTATTTTTTTTTCTGTGTACAATTTTTCGTATAGAAATACTTGTCCAAAAGTTTCGATCAGTAACTTTTTGAAACCGGATTCGCCTCTAGATGGTACTTTAGAGAGGTCATTTTTAAAATTTTTTTTTTTTTTGGAAAAAAATACCAAA